>MU159621.1:125096-166295 GCA_015888305.1 Antheraea pernyi
GTCATAGAGTGTTATTTATTAATATCTATTTTTTATTAACCTACTTCAAAAAGGAGGATGCTCTCAAACACCACAGAACTTCCTAATTTCCCACACACCTCATTTTTTTGTTTCAGAGTTTAAGCTTTTTTTTAATTTTAATTATTAATATGCAATGAATATATTTCCAATTAAAACTCATCACACTTGATTTAATTAATTGTAGATAATATAAAAATTCTAACCTAGAGCTGTCGTTAAACGTATCTCCCCTGGCTTCGGTCGTTGTTTCTTCTCTTTGAGCGATGTCTTTTTCTTCTTTTTTTTCTTTGCTAACAACATTGTGTTGGTGTTAGAATTTACCGCCTGGTTTACAATGGTAGCTGTCTGCACCACGACACTGTTTCCCGGCATCTAATTATTTGATATGAATAAGAATATATCGCAATCACATCTACATACCAATAACAAATTACGTCGTTTTGTTATTTTACAACAATTGTTTTAAAAAATGCTGTCAGTTATTCTGCTGTTGAGTAAATTGCTGTTTAATATCGTATTGTAATTTGTAAAAATAACACGATACATACATTCTTTATTGTTCGTATCGTGACTTTGAGTTTTTATTTAATCGTATGGCTTAACAGAGTATCCATCTTTTGTTACAGATGAATATTTAATTCTTTCAGTCATTTTAGGACGTCGTCGGTAAGAATGATCAGGTCAATAAAATAATCTTGAATAATCTGTTATGTATTGCGTAGTAATAATGCACTATATTATTAAATATTATAATAAAGGATATACCCTTAGAAAACAGTCCTGGTATATATCGGCTTCGTACTGTAATATATATTATTGCTTATCTAACATAACATGAAAATTTCTAGAAAGTGCGAAATTCACACAATACATTTTTTTATATATAGGTATATAAAGCGAAAGGATCCATAAAGTGCAGTGATAATGATTTTAGCGATACAGTTTTAAAGCGATGAAGAAGAACTTGCGTGTCATTTGAAATCTATGATATCTAATGATATATTTAGTGAAACGATACCCGGTAAATGGTAATTTTAATCGATATTAGATGCGTAACGTGATTAAAGTAAGTATTTAATTAGATAGGGGTGATTACTATATTGCAAAATATCACTTCAACATATACCCTTTTATATTTGCTATAGAAAATCTTAAGCTTTAATCTAATTGTAAGTTCTAATTTTTTCAACATATGTAGGTTAATAATAATAATAAGACACGATTTAAAGCCCCATTTCAATATTAGGCTCAGAAATTTAAAGAAAATCTGAAGTAGTTCGCTTTTAAAGTGTATTGGTAGAACATGGTACATGGGAGAAGTAAATAAGTTATATTCATTACTAGCTGACCCGTGCCCACTTTTATTTCGAGCTCTACTTACACTGGTGATTGTAGGAACCGCATTTCCATGAACGTTTGAATTAACATTCGTAACTATGCTTGATTGGTCTTCCCTCTTTGTTTCTGTTACCGTTGCAGGAGTCGAATACTTGAGGAGATGGTGTAACGGTAGTGGAAGTGCTGAGAGGTAGTCAGCCACTCCACCACCTAGGGTCTGCCATGTAGAACTGTCTGTCACATCACCTATACCTGAAGAGATTTTGAGTGTTAAGTCTTGTAATAATGTATTTGTGTATTTTTTTAGTTTTCTCAAATATATACCGTGACTGTTTAGAGATTGACAACCTTCAATCGTGTGATACTTGATAGTCACATTTAACATATATTATGAAATAATATCAAAACAAATACTAATAAACAATAAAGAAAACCTAAGTTAAAGTTGTGGCGTTCCGCCCTTTATTAATATCATACCTAAATATTTTTATTGTAATATCATTAGTTAATAAATCTTAGCATATAAGACCGGCAACGTTGCTGGCGATAAGGCACCCAATAGACCTGTAGCCGGGTGCCTAAAAATGTAAAAAACCTACGCGCTGCCCAGATCTGTCATTATCACCCCACTTTGGCGTTTTGTTAATCACGTCGGGGTCACCAGCACCCGGGACGCGTAGGAACTTAGCGTAAGACGAATATTATGTTAAATATTACATTTGTACAACAGTGTGCTACAACCATATCAGTATAAAGGAGAGTCTGTAGAACCTTCTGTATTTTATTTCGCTCCACAATCAACACGGACCCTCGAGATTAACAAAACGCCAAAAAGTTTTTTCTAAGAATAAATAAACGAATATTCATATATTGATTTTATGGGATTTTAAAAAAGTTCTTAAACAGGAAAATATATAATTTTAAATTACAAGATATTATCATTACTAAATTAATTGTCAAAGTGGAGTTTTTGGCGGGATCTTGGTCTGTATTGCTCAGAATCATCTAGATTTTGCAGTGTTGGCTTTGTTCTTGCGTTTTTGCAAGACCAAGTCAAGTCTCGTCTTGGTCTTGCATTTGGTTTACCATGTTTGCCATCTTAGATCACATCGTCATTTGACATGAGATGAGATTGCGGTCAAAGCTATAAAATACTAAAAAATATAAGTATTTAATTAATAATCGTTGAAAAAATCTCTAAGATAAGTACTTTTATTTCTTTATACAAACGAACAGATTTTGTTGTCATAACAAGAAGAAATAATAACTTCTTAATTAAATGAACATTATCCAAATAATATGTCACACAAACAAGAATTTTCCATACTGAAACTTCTTTGGACGCTATGAAACGAAAATTCCAAGGTCGAATTTTCCAGTGCAACGTATTATAACCTTTATGGCCGAAAATTGAAGGAAAATAAATAACGGACGAAGAAAAAGAAAGAACTTCGCCACAAACCGAAAGAGATAGAAGAGCGCGATGGAATAAAAGAAATGTAAGAGACAAAAAAAACATTATTATCTGTATATAAAAAATAGTATCTGTATATTTAAAAAAAATTGTTTTAATAGTCTATAAGTCTAATCTAAATATTAAATCCTCTCCCATATGCTTTAAATGAAATTTCTTATGTATACTAATCGATACATTCTAGAAAATAATGGTTATCTATAACTCTGCACTTTGTACAAAATAGGTTTTAAAATTCTTGCATCAGAAACTAACAATTCTCAACTAAGAAATATGTGTAAGATATAAAGTGATAAGTATTTAGATGTGTAAACTTCAGTTTTAATTTAAAGCTAACTTCATAACTTCAAAAAGTTTATACTGAAAATACAAATTCTGAAATATACCGGATGAAAAGAGGGAGAAGGGTGGAAACAAATCTCACGACATCTCACCAGAGGTTAGGTGGTAAAATATTTTCAAAAACGCCTCACGTAATTAATGGAAGACCCCAAAGAAGTTTCAGTTTAAAAAGTTGTAAAAATGTAATATAGGTGCTAACTTGTCGTGTGGTAAAGCGTCGATGGGGGGTGGGATAGGCGGTACGTCGTGCGCGGACGCGAGGTTGAGGTTCCGTGGCATACTGCGGCCCGTGTCCGCGAGCGCCGCGTGCCGCACCGCCTCGCTCGGCTTGTGGAACGACCGACGGATCTCGCCCGCCAGCGAGCGGTCCGCGCGACTGAACCCGATTCTAACCTAGAGCTGTCGTTAAACGTATCTCCCCTGGCTTCGGTCGTTGTTTCTTCTCTTTGAGCGATGTCTTTTTCTTCTTTTTTTTCTTTGCTAACAACATTGTGTTGGTGTTAGAATTTACCGCCTGGTTTACAATGGTAGCTGTCTGCACCACGACACTGTTTCCCGGCATCTAATTATTTGATATGAATAAGAATATATCGCAATCACATCTACATACCAATAACAAATTACGTCGTTTTGTTATTTTACAACAATTGTTTTAAAAAATGCTGTCAGTTATTCTGCTGTTGAGTAAATTGCTGTTTAATATCGTATTGTAATTTGTAAAAATAACACGATACATACATTCTTTATTGTTCGTATCGTGACTTTGAGTTTTTATTTAATCGTATGGCTTAACAGAGTATCCATCTTTTGTTACAGATGAATATTTAATTCTTTCAGTCATTTTAGGACGTCGTCGGTAAGAATGATCAGGTCAATAAAATAATCTTGAATAATCTGTTATGTATTGCGTAGTAATAATGCACTATATTATTAAATATTATAATAAAGGATATACCCTTAGAAAACAGTCCTGGTATATATCGGCTTCGTACTGTAATATATATTATTGCTTATCTAACATAACATGAAAATTTCTAGAAAGTGCGAAATTCACACAATACATTTTTTTATATATAGGTATATAAAGCGAAAGGATCCATAAAGTGCAGTGATAATGATTTTAGCGATACAGTTTTAAAGCGATGAAGAAGTGTAAAACAATCTTATTATATATTATTTCGAGCTCTACTTACACTGGTGATTGTAGGAACCGCATTTCCATGAACGTTTGAATTAACATTCGTAACTATGCTTGATTGGTCTTCCCTCTTTGTTTCTGTTACCGTTGCAGGAGTCGAATACTTGAGGAGATGGTGTAACGGTAGTGGAAGTGCTGAGAGGTAGTCAGCCACTCCACCACCTAGGGTCTGCCATGTAGAACTGTCTGTCACATCACCTATACCTGAAGAGATTTTGAGTGTTAAGTCTTGTAATAATGTATTTGTGTATTTTTTTAGTTTTCTCAAATATATACCGTGACTGTTTAGAGATTGACAACCTTCAATCGTGTGATACTTGATAGTCACATTTAACATATATTATGAAATAATATCAAAACAAATACTAATAAACAATAAAGAAAACCTAAGTTAAAGTTGTGGCGTTCCGCCCTTTATTAATATCATACCTAAATATTTTTATTGTAATATCATTAGTTAATAAATCGTAGCATATAAGACCGGCAACGTTGCTGGCGATAAGGCACCCAATAGACCTGTAGCCGGGTGCCTAAAAATGTAAAAAACCTACGCGCTGCCCAGATCTGTCATTATCACCCCACTTTGGCGTTTTGTTAATCACGTCGGGGTCACCAGCACCCGGGACGCGTAGGAACTTAGCGTAAGACGAATATTATGTTAAATATTACATTTGTACAACAGTGTGCTACAACCATATCAGTATAAAGGAGAGTCTGTAGAACCTTCTGTATTTTATTTCGCTCCACAATCAACACGGACCCTCGAGATTAACAAAACGCCAAAAAGTTTTTTCTAAGACATTCAAAAATATGGGTATAAATCTAAATAAACCTAGGTTGAATGACCGGTGACATAACCTGCGAGCGGCGTTCCAGATTCAATAACCTTCGATAATAATACGGACAATAAACCCTTTTGTTTGTTTAAACTTCACAAAAAATATCCTTTCTTAGTTTTATTTTTGTATTTGTCTAGATAATTAGTTCAAATGTTAAGCACCTTTTTTATATTTAATTTAGAAGAAGTATCAAGTACTGAGTATCATATAAAAAGATTGCTACCGAGTAACCAATCACCCAGTATGACGCACGTCCAGTCCAATATCTTACAATAAGCTTTAGTCCTGTCATATAACCCAAAAACTTAGTTAATTTTGGAATGAGATATAATAATAAGTTGTAAACTTGTATAAACCTTTATTTTGATATCTTAAGATATGTAACGTCGAAGATCACAAAAATAGTTTTTTTACAAATATCTCGTTTCAAGAGAGACTATACATAAATACCTTTAGACGCAGAATCGATTGAAAACTTATAATATTACCTTCATTCGAAAAAGATCCGAAATCTAACCACAAAGACTACCGGCAAAAGAACTCGACGAAGGTGAAAGGGTGCTCAACGCTCTTGTTATATTACGCCTGAATCTACAAAATTAAATTAAAGTACTACGTTGCCTTAACCTTGACGGAATATATGGTAATTTTCACACTTTTATTTATCACAACAAGTAACCTCCTTTCCATAGTGTGGCCGACTAGGTGCTGCTCCAACAACCCACGCTCAGGGTACGCCATGTGACATTCTGGACAGCAGTACAATGTACTTCCATCTAGAAAAAAATAATAGTTTTTGTTTAATGAAACTTCTTACGAGAGGCCTTGAAATTCTGATCGGCGACCGGCGATCTTTTTGTGCGACGAAAAACGCTGAGGGTAAGCACTGTGTCAGATAGAGTATTGAAAACACTGGTTCTCGTTCGATCACCGAAGTTAAACAACGTCGGGTGCGGTCAGTATTTGGATGGGTAACCCATCTGGGAACACGGCGTGACGTTGATTTTTGTCATATTTTTTTAATATTTTTTTTCCTTGTTATACAAAAGTTTCACGCCTCTCGTGTGTCTTTACGTCATAGAGTGTTATTTATTAATATCTATTTTTTATTAACCTACTTCAAAAAGGAGGATGCTCTCAAACACCACAGAACTTCCTAATTTCCCACACACCTCATTTTTTTGTTTCAGAGTTTATGCTTTTTTTTTAATTTTAATTATTAATATGCAATGAATATATTTCTAATTAAAACTCATCACACTTGATTTAATTAATTGTAGATAATATAAAAATTCTAACCTAGAGCTGTCGTTAAACGTATCTCCCCTGGCTTCGGTCGTTGTTTCTTCTCTTTGAGCGATGTCTTTTTCTTCTTTTTTTTCTTTGCTAACAACATTGTGTTGGTGTTAGAATTTACCGCCTGGTTTACAATGGTAGCTGTCTGCACCACGACACTGTTTCCCGGCATCTAATTATTTGATATGAATAAGAATATATCGCAATCACATCTACATACCAATAACAAATTACGTCGTTTTGTTATTTTACAACAATTGTTTTAAAAAATGCTGTCAGTTATTCTGCTGTTGAGTAAATTGCTGTTTAATATCGTATTGTAATTTGTAAAAATAACACGATACATACATTCTTTATTGTTCGTATCGTGACTTTGAGTTTTTATTTAATCGTATGGCTTAACAGAGTATCCATCTTTTGTTACAGATGAATATTTAATTCTTTCAGTCATTTTAGGACGTCGTCGGTAAGAATGATCAGGTCAATAAAATAATCTTGAATAATCTGTTATGTATTGCGTAGTAATAATGCACTATATTATTAAATATTATAATAAAGGATATACCCTTAGAAAACAGTCCTGGTATATATCGGCTTCGTACTGTAATATATATTATTGCTTATCTAACATAACATGAAAATTTCTAGAAAGTGCGAAATTCACACAATACATTTTTTTATATATAGGTATATAAAGCGAAAGGATCCATAAAGTGCAGTGATAATGATTTTAGCGATACAGTTTTAAAGCGATGAAGAAGAAGTGTAAAACAATCTTATTATATATTATTTCGAGCTCTACTTACACTGGTGATTGTAGGAACCGCATTTCCATGAACGTTTGAATTAACATTCGTAACTATGCTTGATTGGTCTTCCCTCTTTGTTTCTGTTACCGTTGCAGGAGTCGAATACTTGAGGAGATGGTGTAACGGTAGTGGAAGTGCTGAGAGGTAGTCAGCCACTCCACCACCTAGGGTCTGCCATGTAGAACTGTCTGTCACATCACCTATACCTGAAGAGATTTTGAGTGTTAAGTCTTGTAATAATGTATTTGTGTATTTTTTTAGTTTTCTCAAATATATACCGTGACTGTTTAGAGATTGACAACCTTCAATCGTGTGATACTTGATAGTCACATTTAACATATATTATGAAATAATATCAAGACAAATACTAATAAACAATAAAGAAAACCTAAGTTAAAGTTGTGGCGTTCCGCCCTTTATTAATATCATACCTAAATATTTTTATTGTAATATCATTAGTTAATAAATCTTAGCATATAAGACCGGCAACGTTGCTGGCGATAAGGCACCCAATAGACCTGTAGCCGGGTGCCTAAAAATGTAAAAAACCTACGCGCTGCCCAGATCTGTCATTATCACCCCACTTTGGCGTTTTGTTAATCACGTCGGGGTCACCAGCACCCGGGACGCGTAGGAACTTAGCGTAAGACGAATATTATGTTAAATATTACATTTGTACAACAGTGTGCTACAACCATATCAGTATAAAGGAGAGTCTGTAGAACCTTCTGTATTTTATTTCGCTCCAGTCATAGAGTGTTATTTATTAATATCTATTTTTTATTAACCTACTTCAAAAAGGAGGATGCTCTCAAACACCACAGAACTTCCTAATTTCCCACACACCTCATTTTTTTGTTTCAGAGTTTATGCTTTTTTTTTAATTTTAATTATTAATATGCAATGAATATATTTCTAATTAAAACTCATCACACTTGATTTAATTAATTGTATAGTTTGTTTATTGTGCATAAGTGAAGTGAATGGAAAATAATACCACGGACCATGAATTCTGAGATGCCACAAAAATTCCATGGAAAGTTCTAACAAGTTGACCACCATCTTGTTAGTTTATTGAGATTGCTACCGAGTAACCAATCACCCAGTATGACGCACGTCCAGTCCAATATCTTACAATAAGCTTTAGTCCTGTCATATAACCCAAAAACTTAGTTAACTTTGGAATGAGATATAATAATAAGTTGTAAACTTGTATAAACCTTTATTTTGATATCTTAAGATATGTAATGTCGAAGATCACAAAAATAGTTTTTTTACAAATATCTCGTTTTACATAAACCTAAAACCTTTAGATGCAGAACCGATTGAAAACTTATAATATTACCTTCATTCGAAAAAGATCCGAAATCTAACCATGGGGAATATATGGTAATTTTCACACTTTTATTTATCACAACAAGTAACCTCCTTTCCATAGTGTGGCCGACTAGGTGCTGCTCCAACAACCCACGCTCAGGGTACGCCATGTGACATTCTGGACAGCAGTACAATGTACTTCCATCTAGAAAAAAATAATAGTTTTTGTTTAATGAAACTTCTTACGAGAGGCCTTGAAATTCTGATCGGCGACCGGCGATCTTTTTGTGCGACGAAAAACGCTGAGGGTAAGCACTGTGTCAGATAGAGTATTGAAAACACTGGTTCTCGTTCGATCACCGAAGTTAAACAACGTCGGGTGCGGTCAGTATTTGGATGGGTAACCCATCTGGGAACACGGCGTGACGTTGATTTTTGTCATATTTTTTTAATATTTTTTTTCCTTGTTATACAAAAGTTTCACGCCTCTCGTGTGTCTTTACGTCATAGAGTGTTATTTATTAATATCTATTTTTTATTAACCTACTTCAAAAAGGAGGATGCTCTCAAACACCACAGAACTTCCTAATTTCCCACACACCTCATTTTTTTGTTTCAGAGTTTAAGCTTTTTTTTAATTTTAATTATTAATATGCAATGAATATATTTCCAATTAAAACTCATCACACTTGATTTAATTAATTGTAGATAATATAAAAATTCTAACCTAGAGCTGTCGTTAAACGTATCTCCCCTGGCTTCGGTCGTTGTTTCTTCTCTTTGAGCGATGTCTTTTTCTTCTTTTTTTTCTTTGCTAACAACATTGTGTTGGTGTTAGAATTTACCGCCTGGTTTACAATGGTAGCTGTCTGCACCACGACACTGTTTCCCGGCATCTAATTATTTGATATGAATAAGAATATATCGCAATCACATCTACATACCAATAACAAATTACGTCGTTTTGTTATTTTACAACAATTGTTTTAAAAAATGCTGTCAGTTATTCTGCTGTTGAGTAAATTGCTGTTTAATATCGTATTGTAATTTGTAAAAATAACACGATACATACATTCTTTATTGTTCGTATCGTGACTTTGAGTTTTTATTTAATCGTATGGCTTAACAGAGTATCCATCTTTTGTTACAGATGAATATTTAATTCTTTCAGTCATTTTAGGACGTCGTCGGTAAGAATGATCAGGTCAATAAAATAATCTTGAATAATCTGTTATGTATTGCGTAGTAATAATGCACTATATTATTAAATATTATAATAAAGGATATACCCTTAGAAAACAGTCCTGGTATATATCGGCTTCGTACTGTAATATATATTATTGCTTATCTAACATAACATGAAAATTTCTAGAAAGTGCGAAATTCACACAATACATTTTTTTATATATAGGTATATAAAGCGAAAGGATCCATAAAGTGCAGTGATAATGATTTTAGCGATACAGTTTTAAAGCGATGAAGAAGAAGTGTAAAACAATCTTATTATATATTATTTCGAGCTCTACTTACACTGGTGATTGTAGGAACCGCATTTCCATGAACGTTTGAATTAACATTCGTAACTATGCTTGATTGGTCTTCCCTCTTTGTTTCTGTTACCGTTGCAGGAGTCGAATACTTGAGGAGATGGTGTAACGGTAGTGGAAGTGCTGAGAGGTAGTCAGCCACTCCACCACCTAGGGTCTGCCATGTAGAACTGTCTGTCACATCACCTATACCTGAAGAGATTTTGAGTGTTAAGTCTTGTAATAATGTATTTGTGTATTTTTTTAGTTTTCTCAAATATATACCGTGACTGTTTAGAGATTGACAACCTTCAATCGTGTGATACTTGATAGTCACATTTAACATATATTATGAAATAATATCAAGACAAATACTAATAAACAATAAAGAAAACCTAAGTTAAAGTTGTGGCGTTCCGCCCTTTATTAATATCATACCTAAATATTTTTATTGTAATATCATTAGTTAATAAATCGTAGCATATAAGACCGGCAACGTTGCTGGCGATAAGGCACCCAATAGACCTGTAGCCGGGTGCCTAAAAATGTAAAAAACCTACGCGCTGCCCAGATCTGTCATTATCACCCCACTTTGGCGTTTTGTTAATCACGTCGGGGTCACCAGCACCCGGGACGCGTAGGAACTTAGCGTAAGACGAATATTATGTTAAATATTACATTTGTACAACAGTGTGCTACAACCATATCAGTATAAAGGAGAGTCAGTAGAACCTTCTGTATTTTATTTCGCTCCACAATCAACACGGACCCTCGAGATTAACAAAACGCCAAAAAGTTTTTTCTAAGACATTCAAAAATATGGGTATAAATCTAAATAAACCTAGGTTGAATGACCGGTGACATAACCTGCGAGCGGCGTTCCAGATTCAATAACCTTCGATAATAATACGGACAATAAACCCTTTTGTTTGTTTAAACTTCACAAAAAATATCCTTTCTTAGTTTTATTTTTGTATTTGTCTAGATAATTAGTTCAAATATTAAGCACCTTTTTTATATTTAACTTAGAAGAAGTATCAAGCACTGAGTATCATATAAAAAGATTGCTACCGAGTAACCAATCACCCAGTATGACGCACGTCCAGTCTAATATCTTACAATAAGCTTTAGTCCTGTCATATAACCCAAAAACTTAGTTAATTTTGGAATGAGATATAATAATAAGGTGTAAACTTGTATAAACCTTTATTTTGATATCTTAAGATATGTAACGTCGAAGATCACAAAAATAGTTTTTTTACAAATATCTCGTTTCAAGAGAGACTATACATAAATACCTTTAGACGCAGAATCGATTGAAAACTTATAATATTACCTTCATTCGAAAAAGATCCGAAATCTAACCATGGAAAGTAAGGACCCTGCAATTAATGGCGTTTACTCAGTAAACAACCCATTTAAAACGACTATCTGTTAAGTTTACGTTTTATGAAGTGCTCAAGTAGAAAGAAGTTTGAGAAATAACATCAAGACAATTGAATTGCAAACACCACACATTAAATCTTACCACAGTGGTATGCTAAGGCACGTGGCATTACATAATCGGTGGGTATATATCTAATAACCGAGCGGAGTGGAAAGAATGTACCTAAGTAGGGACGCGCTGTCCATATGGCCTTACAGCGCACAGGGACGCTAAAGAGTAAAAGGCGCCGTCTCTGATAAGCGTCTTTATTCAGCCAAAAGTATTATTAAATTAAACATCAACGTCCGTTAAGTTTTCGTTTTACTTAAATTTAACTTGAGCCTTTTACTCTTTAGCGTCCCTGTGCGCTTAACGGACGTTGATGTTTAATTTAATAATACTTTTGGCTGAATAAAGACGCTTATCAGTATTTTTCACGACGGCGCGGACGATTTTCGGCGCCTTGATAAACTCGACATATTACTTATATTCTTTTTATATTTCCTCTCTTTTATAACCAACTTCAAACAGGAGGATATTCTCAATTCGGTTATATTTCTTTACCTCAGAACTTTGTCATTTATAAACAGATTTCGAAATTTCTTGTTTTTTTATAAAGGCGATGTTTCTCCAGAATTTCATTTGCATTAGATATACAAAATATGTCTGGGAACTCTTCAAAATCAAATAGAAAGTTTATAGTGGTTGTAATATTGGTAGGTTTATGACAATTGTAGACTGAGTAGACAATATGGTAACCATGTTCATGTGCATTTTTATAAAGTATATTTTTTTGAAGTCTGATGAATTTTCTGTTATAGTTTTACTGTATTTACCACCAGGGATAGTGCCGTTAGTATGCCATTATACTATATTAAAAAAATATATGCTTACTGATATATTCTGCAGGCGCCGTAGCGACGTTTCGCTCTGATCTACCCTCCTGTTTGATAGCGCGCGCTATAGCTGCAGCCTCCTTCGGCTCATGAAGTACGACCAACAACTGCTGCGTTCCTTGGTGGAGTGGAGACCCTTGCCCCACTGTAAAGAAACATTAAAAGCACTATTGATCCTAATGATATTAAGTCAATTTCAGTTTACTTAAAATAATTTATGTCATGTTCAAATAGAGATATTATTTGATTCAAACTTTTTGTTAAAATGAATATTCTTAAACTGAAATAGAAACTATGCATACTATTTTCCTATGTCAGCGGTGGCCAACCTTTTTCAAAGCAAGTGTGCAACGACAATTTTTTACAGCTCAGAGAGCGCATGTTTTTTTTTATGGAAATTAAACCTACATAAAATTGAATTTTTTGGAAATCATGCAGCGGGGGCGGGGTTGGCTACCAGTGACCTATATCTATATATGTAATAAAAAACAGGTCAGAACCATTTTCTCCTCGGTTTGTTAATAAACATTCTTTTTTTTGTTTATTAGCTATTGACGAGCTTTAGTGTTACGATAGGAGTGAAAGACAGGACTTTAGCTCACACGTCAAAACACACGTCACACAATAGGAATTATGAACATTGTTTTAATTACAAATTGTAAAGCGATACAAAACAGCGAATCACTCAACAGCAGAATAACTGACAACAGTTTATACCAACGGTCTAAATAATATGACGGCGTTATATTACCCTGGTGCTGTTGCATCATTGAAGCCATCAGGTCGTGGTGGAACTCCTCTCTATATTCTCGCTTCTCAGCTCTATGTTCGGTTTTAAGCTGCTGTTGCAACGTCTCTGTTTGTACATAGCTCGTCTGTCCGCCATACATGATGTTGCCCAAATTCACCGATGAACTCGATGCTGATATCGTTTGGTATTTCACTCCAGTGTTTACTGTTACCATGAAATTTTTTTAGTATGTTTGTTGTTATATTCTAAAATAAGATAGACAGGGCTCACAAAATAAAATAGAACGAACAATTACGTAATTAAAAATCATCCTTTGATCCAGGATTAAAGTGACAATCTTTAAGTGTTATAAAAGTTAAAGAAAGAGAACTCATAGATATCTGTGGTAAAAAAATATTGCATATAATAAATTAAATGGCAAGATAAAATTAATTACCATCAAATGTTTACAATATAATGAACCAAAACTGAATTAAAATATAGCTTGCTTCAAATCTCGCAGAGATTATCCAAGTAATACGTAATTATTTGCATAGCATAAGTGATTTTTCTATTGATAAGCAAAATACAGACAGAGGGCATTATATGCATATATAATTTTATACTTTAATACAAATCAAAAATACTTTATTGAATTTAGGCCCTAAGAAGGTTGAACGTCAAAACTACCACCGCACCGGTTCGCAAAATAACCCAGTCATCAAAAAGAACCGGTAAGAAACTCGATCGGGTTAATGTTTTTAATATTTTTTGTATTTATATTAATTTATTGGTAGAATAAATAATGAATGTTTTTTTATAGATAATAGATGCGTTCTAACTTACTGCCACAAGAAAACTTTTCTAAAATAATGGTCATGTGCCCACGATATACGACAATGTTTATATACGTATTACTGAGTTTAAATCGTTAATCCTTCCTTAAAGTTCTCAATACAATTGCTGCAATGCTTATGTTTTAAGCCCCCTTCTACGCAAGAGACATACTTGACTCCGTGCAACACTTATTTATCATATTTCTTCGTATTATTCTGTATGTTAATATACTCGTATATTTTATGTTTTCTTCCTAATTTCAATTTTTAGGTCTCAAGTTATCGTTAGTTATCCTTGTGATCATGGATTCTGGATTACGTTCAGAACAACAACTTATTAAATAACATCTATAACTAAATATCCGTGTTTAGAATAGAAAGCATGAATTATTTTACGAATCGGTAGGGATAAAATCATTTAAATATCACGGATTTATAAACACACGCATACTGTATCAATTATTTTAGATTATAGGGTGTATGAATGTTTGTTCACACTGATGCAGTTTACGTGGCCTACATGTTATACTATATATGATTTGAAGGCTAAAAACTATACGAATATGTCAAAACTAGCTATATTGTGATTTCATTTCTTTACAAAATTTGTCATTACTATCAATTCTAAATTATAGTTGGATAAGCTTAAACAAATACCGTTTAAAGTACGAGCGTTCCACTGTGAGCTAGTTATGCATCAAAGCCGCCTGACATAGTACCTCGCTAACATAGGCATTCATAATTCCATCTATCGATACTCACTCAGTCCTCGATACGCGAAGCCCCATCATTCGGCATACCTACATTATTTGTATGATTTATTGGTTCTCACTTAACGTACTTTCTGACAGATATATGACTTATCAGAGTATTATCCACACTATAGGTCATTACGCCTTTCTATCGGGTTAATCAATTATAATACAATTTATATAAGATAACTTAAAACGTAGAAGAGTTGTATGGTTAAGTCGTAATTAGAACCTACAGCATACAATTTACGTTTTCACTTAGTCCCATGAAAGAAGAAAAACAATTTCCACACGAATAAAGTCGCAAGCACTATCTAGTTTATTAAAAAAAAGTGCAGCTCATCTCAATTACTGAATATAGTTCTTTAACTGAGAGATAAAATTCTCCAATAACAAAGTTTTTGAGAGTAAAAATTCTCAAGCACACGGCCCGGGCAGAAATCCATCTGGAGTAGTTTTATAAAGTTTTTGCTTTTATAATACTGTAATCTTGATTTTTTAGCGGCTTCAGTGGTAGATTGTATTACGTTTATGGCACCAGATGCGATTTCTAGTTAAAATTATGTTTATTTTTAATTGTTTTTATTGCAATTCGATATTTGTAAAGATAATAGAATGCACACTTTGCTACTCTCGAATATAATACGAGTACTTGGATAGTTTATAGCTCTCCCTCGTATTGATTTATTCTTAAATATTTGCTTGCTAAGATTAAGAATGTTCTCGACCAGGGAACAGTGGATAAGTTGGTAAACAGTTCAAAAACCTATTAAGTGAAAGCAAAGGTACAAACTAACAATATTGTCCAACAGATAATTCAAGGGCTGAATCTTTGAACGCTGATAGGTTTAACGTAGATTTTTTTACAAAATATTTTGGAGCATCTCTTAACCTAATATTAAAAATAGTATAAAGCTATATATAAATGATAAAACAACAAATGAAGGAAGATAAAACTGTAATAGGTAATACTATCATAATGTATATGGTTATAATAGTAATGTAATAATTTGTAGTTACAATACAAACTAAAATAAAGAAACAAATAATGAAAACTGCCTAAGACTGAGATGGAATCTTGTTACTACGCTGAGGTAAATTAAAGATGATGCAATTTTTTGCAAATATACATAACAAATACATTCTAACTCATACTTGGTAGACATCTTTCTCATTTCTATCTATACATAAGCATTTACGATATAAAAGTTTGCTTAAAATATCTATATTCAAACTGGTCTAAATTTGTACGGCTCAAGAAAACAAACTTTCATGACTGTTAACATTATGAAAGAAGAAACGTGATCATCCAAATAATATAGACTTTCCTCAACGGAGATATAAATGTAAGAATATTGACTTTCAACAAAAGCCCTCCTCACCAAACAAATGCCATTATTACGAGCACATGCGATCTTACATCGAATATTGTACGATACAATGGACGATGTAATCAAAAATGTCCCCTCTGCGAGATCCAATCACGCAGATATTGTCGCTTGTAACTATATATTAGATAGTTATGCTGTTATTTGTTTCGATAATATTTTGTCTGCGGTAAGATTGCGTGACCGCTTTCGTAGTGTACATTGTCTAGAGGACATGGGCCTAAATAAGCCGCAAAGATTGCACATTTCATTTTATTTGCTTTGTAAATTGTCCGAGATGGTTAATTATGATGATGATAAAATAGAAATGATAAACATAAAATTAAAAATTACAGCACAAGCACTTTTACGGTAATGACTAAGAAAGTTTGTAACTGATAAGACACCGAATAAAAGAGACATTAAATTTTAACAAGTAGATCGCAGTGTCTTCGCTTTGCAACAACTCTTTGCATCATTCAACATTTATTTATACTTCAATTGGCTCAATAATTTAATGTCCGAACTAAAAATTTACACATTTGATATCTCCTTTATAAGGTACAAGGTACTTGCGTGGAATACTGTTCGCACCTATGGGACGGCCCCGCTAAATACCTACTGGATGCCTTGGATAGGTTGCAGAGAAGAGTTGTCCGCATTGTTAATGATGCAGACATTACAAAGTTAATAGAGCCGCTTCAGTTGCGCAGAGACATTGCCTCACTGAGCCTGTTCTACCGTCTGTATCATGACGAGTGTTCTGAAGAGTTATTCAAATTAATCCCTTCCTCTCCTTTTCACAACCGAACCATGCGCGCTGGTCTTCGAAGTCATAGTTTTACGGTAACTCCTATCTGGGCACGAACTAAAAAGTTCGCTACATCTTATTTTTGCCGTACCGTGAAGCTGTGGAACAATCTTCCAGTTAGTGTGTTCCCTCCTTCCTATAACATGGGGTCCTTCAAGCGTAACGTGAAGAGACAGTAACGCAGGCCGGTATGACAACGACGACCGCCAGAGGAGGGTGTATCTCTCGATGGTCGCCGTTGTTTTTGGATTGTACTGTGATTAACATCAGGCACAGTGCAGTCATTTTCCCGTGCTACAATAACAAAAAATCAATAAGATTGTTGATCATAGTTAAGGGTAATAGGTAAGGGTTAATCCTTTATGGAATCTGAAATGCGTCAGAATATTGATTGGTAATATTCCAATTACTTTGCATCAATCTACCTATTAGTAAGCACTGTGATTTCTGGAGTAAATAGAAAGAATACAGTTCGTACACAAATCGATGACTTGCTTTAAAGTGAACTTAGCATTATTTACTCACGTAAACAATTCTTAATGCAACTTCTAATGCAGTAGTTGAAATACATCTATTTACTTTGATTTATTTGTAGTTATGGGAATATCAGTGTTACATAGTTTTGTTCTATTTAGATATATAGTCTTGATGAAGGTTAAGATAGATTTGGTATCAAATGCCGTATGCCATCAGTGCGGCGTTGACCCGGACACCGCGCAGCACACTCTATTTGAGTGTGCTGCGTGGGAGGAGCAGCGTCGCACGTTGGCTGCGGCGGTGGGACAAGATCTCTCGCTGCCGAGCGTAGTTGCGGCCATGCTCGGTAGCGAGGATGTGTGGAATGTTGTGGCCTCCTTCTGCGAGGAGGTCGTCTCGCAGAAGGAGGCGGCGGAGAGGGTCCGTGAGCGGTTCGCAAAATAACCCAGTCATCAAAAAGAACCGGTAAGAAACTCGATCGGGTTAATGTTTTTAATATTTTTTGTATTTATATTAATTTATTGGTAGAATAAATAATGAATGTTTTTTTATAGATAATAGATGCGTTCTAACTTACTGCCACAAGAAAACTTTTCTAAAATAATGGTCATGTGCCCACGATATACGACAATGTTTATATACGTATTACTGAGTTTAAATCGTTAATCCTTCCTTAAAGTTCTCAATACAATTGCTGCAATGCTTATGTTTTAAGCCCCCTTCTACGCAAGAGACATACTTGACTCCGTGCAACACTTATTTATCATATTTCTTCGTATTATTCTGTATGTTAATATACTCGTATATTTTATGTTTTCTTCCTAATTTCAATTTTTAGGTCTCAAGTTATCGTTAGTTATCCTTGTGATCATGGATTCTGGATTACGTTCAGAACAACAACTTATTAAATAACATCTATAACTAAATATCGTACCCGTATGTAGAGGAGTTATTCCAGCTAAAGTAACTGTGCCAGGTTGCGCGTTACTGACGACCACAACACTCTCAGCTTGCCTAAACTTCACACCATCAACGGACACTGTGCCCGGTGTCGGAGCGACTGAGAACTGAACTCCACTTCCACCACCTGCAGACTGGTAACGCGTCTCCTGCAATACCCCTCCTGAGTTTCCGGTACCCTCGTAACCAAACTTCGCCGCGAACTGGTGGATGGTTGGAATCGCCGCCGCCGTCGGGATGTGCCCGGTGAACGGCGCAAAGTTCATCGTAGCGTAATTTTTTGTATTCATATCAATTTATTGGTAGAATAAATAATTAATTACTTTTTTAGATAATAGATACGTTCTAACTTACTGCCATAAGAAAACTTTTCTAAAATTATGGTCACGTGCCCACGATATACGACAATGTTTATATACGTATTACCAAGTTTGAATCGTTAATCCTTTCTTAAAGTTCTCAATACAATTGCTGTAATGCTTATGTTTTAAACCCCCTACTACGAAAGAGATATACTTTACTCCGTGCAACACTTATTTATCATATTTCTTCGTATTATTCTGTATGTTAATATACTCGTATATTTTATGTTTTCTTCCTAATTTCAATTTTTAGGTCTCAAGTTATCGTTAGTTATCCTTGTGATCATGGATTCTGGATTACGTTCAGAACAACAACTTATTAAATAACATCTATAACTAAATATCGTACCCGTATGTAGAGGAGTTATTCCAGCTAAAGTAACTGTGCCAGGTTGCGCGTTACTGACGACCACAACACTCTCAGCTTGCCTAAACTTCACACCATCAACGGACACTGTGCCCGGTGTCGGAGCGACTGAGAACTGAACTCCACTTCCACCACCTGCAGACTGGTAACGCGTCTCCTGCAATACCCCTCCTGAGTTTCCGGTACCCTCGTAACCAAACTTCGCCGCGAACTGGTGGATGGTTGGAATCGCCGCCGCCGTCGGGATGTGCCCGGTGAACGGCGCAAAGTTCATCGTAGCGTATTAAAACTGGAACCGCGAGAGACATCGTGTGAAAGGGAGTGATAATTACACTCAACTCAGCGCACAGGTGGGTCCGCGACCACAACTGAATCAAAGGGTGCGGCCCCTGGTAGGGCGATCACTCAACCCATGCCATTCTGCCTCACCCCAATCGTTTCTTACGCTTTATTTTTACCGGCCCGCTCTCCCACACCATTCGCACTGATATGTGAATCGGGAGTACGTGAGATCGGGTGAAGCAAAACTACGGTAACAAAAGGGAATGTTTACCTGTTTCGCGGCCGATCTGGAGGTTTTCATTGCGTTTTAATTGTTCGTCGTTGATGAAATAAGGTGGATGAGGGATGGCGGAATGCGCGGACATGATGCGCGGAGGACTCGCAGCTGCGCGGTCGAGTGCCTTCGGGTGACAGCGGCGTGGTTCGGGCGGAGTGGGAACGGGGGTGTCGGACAAAACACACGTGTTGCAGATTGATATTTCCAAGAAACGCATCGACGATGCGCCAATACATGAAAATGCGTAATAGTTAAATATCTATTCACGACCGACTATGAACTTAGTTATAAAATAAAACTGGATGATTATTTCCTTTATAGCTTCGCTACTGTTCTTTGATTTCTATGAATATTTTGATTTTAATTCTGTAGGTACAGATTCTATAGATATTATCATCAACTAAGAAACGGAACGAATTAATAACGTTATTTGTAATCGAGATATAAGCAAACATTCAATGCCAAATCAAATCAAAAATATCAGTTTACACTCGGAGAAAGTAAATACTAATTATGAATCTCAAGATACTAATACCACAGCAATTATTCGGAAAACACCCTAGTCTTCAAGATGATTTGGTTTATCTTTTGTTTAAAAGAGTAAAATACTCGTAACTAAAACAACAAAACGAAATAAAAAATGTGTACTTGTTTAACTGTTGAACCTGACGACTGTTACCACTGTTGGTATGTAACTGTAAAATATATAGAAATATATTTGATTCAAATGTATTGTACAATAACGCATAATAACCACAATTAATTACACGTGTTTCGCTCCGTCACGGAGCATCTTCAGACCGATGTTTTGATTAAACTATATCTTAAAGCCGAGCATCGTTCACGGCTCGGTGTTTAGCGATAGATTTTACATAAACGAATATTAGAATATTTGGTACTTATGTATTAAATTCACCGTTGTTTTTTCGCAAATCCAATCTAACCTAACCAAACCGAGACGAAAATGTTTTGTTTTAACTTAAAAATCATCAAGTTGATTTGATGAGTTGAATGATTGACCATAACCTCAAAAATTTCGATCATAAATATCTTAGTAATAACTTTCCGCGGCGAGGGGAAATCACCCATTTCCCAGGCTGCTCCCATCCCCTTTAATATTTATATCAAGATGTGAATTTCAAATGCAGCCCTTTAAAACACTTTTAGATTCTAAAAGACTTTATTTAAAAACAAAGTTTTCAATAAGATTTAGGCTGGACAATGGGTTGATATAGAGTTTAAGATAGAATTTCCTTTGTTTCTCTACTGCTTGCTCTTTTATTTCGGTTTCGTTAGGTTAGACTTGCGAAAAAAAATAACGCTAGCCGGCCGCGATAGCGACCGAATATTTTTATGGGTCTTAACGTTTCTTTACAATTTCATCTGATGTTAAATGACGGTGTAGACTAAGATGATAAGCACGCTAAATCTAGAGGGAACTGGCTCTTAAGTGCAGCTGCCGGAATACACTAATTTTCAACTTAAGAGTGGTAACTAGCTAGGCGTATTTGGAAAAAACCCGTTACTACCATGTTATGTTTTCATCACAATGTTTTCCTTCACCTAAAGATCCGAGTCAGTTGCAAGGATTCGAACCTACGTCCATTGATGCTGTGTCCGAACATGCTATCAGCTATCATCATTTCAATACTTTCACAGTATCATTTGAAACCAGTTTATTTCCCTAGAAGCTCAAGATAGTATTCAAGCCACTATCCAACCCGGTTTCACTGAACCATGTTTTACGATATTATAGATAATACTAGGGGCCCCGGCGGACGTTGTCCTGCCTTGATCTAAAATTGAATCGCAGAGCCACCTACCGGGTCCTATTGTAAATCTAAACCATTTTCGGATCCACTCGAACACGCACAAAATTTCATCAAATTCGGTCCAGCCGTTTAGGAGGAAATTTATATAAAAAGATAAGGTATATGCCTACGTCTATAATAGCATAGATCCCATATTAAAATAATTATCTTGCATTGTCATACATTTGATTTTAAACACAGCATACAAAAACTAGCCAAATCGATGCAGCCATTCTGAAGTGACGTGTTTATATGTTTATATGAATTGTTATTTATACATCTTTTAATAAATCTTGATATGGCAAAAAAGGAATAAAGAAATCACTGTTATTTTTGGTATAGCATGAATGAATCGTTGGTATTTATTGTATGACGCAAATTAACTTAAACCACTGCTTTTATCTAGAGACACGCGGCAGCGTGTCAAGTTCAAGCTAACAGAATGGCGAGGGCGCGCTACCGTGTGTAATATTACACGAAGCATTTAGATCCTCTTTTAACTTTTGGGGTGTAAGGGGTGTCGAATAACATCATAAGACTTGAGACACCCAAGCCAAACTCACGTGCACGTGGTGCATCCTGCTGCGCAATGGCGAAAGCGGGGTGGTAGGGTTTTACAGCCTGACTGGGTCGCAACCACCATGTATATGGCGAAAAAGCCCGTCATAGTGATTCGCTTCTGCGGGTCGCATTTCGGGATCAGGCCGGCATGACAGCGGCGACCGGCGATGGATAGTGTGTCACTCGGTGGTCGCTATAGTTTTTAGATTGTACTGTGCTTACTATCAAGCATAGTGCAGTCATTTTGCCGTGCTACAATGAAAAAAAAATCACCCTGCATATCTCAAAAACTATTTCACATAAACATATCAAATTCCACCATGTATTGAGACTTGCGAGATATATATGTGGTGCTCCAAATTTTATTTTTTTATTTATAAACAGTTATTTAAATATTAACGTCCAAAAATCGTCATTATTATCACTGACTGACCTATAGACCTAAATTCTAAGCTAGTTTCAGATGAGAGTTGAAATTTGGCATCCAGATAGGTAATTCGGTGAATACAAAGGAAACAATCAAAACCCAGTATTGTTTTATCACTTTATTATATTTTTTCAAGTAATCGTTTCTATTAGAAATACTTACTCATAGCGCATGTAATGTAAGAACAACAATCTAAATTGATGACAGTCGGTCTTTTTTAATATGTGGATTTTAAAGTCCTCACATGAATATATAAGGAATGGAACACCACCCTTCATTTTTTTTAAGTCCAAACATCATTTTTCGTACTTACGACTACTTATAAATAAGAGTACTCGTATAATTCAAGGTAAGAGTTAGTTCAAGTTTATACATATAAATATTATAGGTCGAGTTTCGTATTTATTCCGTTATTAACTGGGATTTAGTACTTGAGATTAACAAAAAACCAGTTGTATTAATTTTACTATAAGTAACTAGTAAGAATTTTTGTTGTTCTATACGTTCGAACTAGCCAAGTCAGACCTTAAACTACAATATTATCACAAACGAAGCAACAAAGATATTTTAGGTTGTTATAATATATTTTATGTTGTTATAAATAAATTTCAGGACTGACCATTGAACTTGGCACCCATTTAGATCTCACTTCTTTTGTCGTTGAAGTCAACAACCAAGACATATAATTAATATTGAACTTGGCTTTCATTTTACATTTATGTTTTTGATGCGATTCTATTATCGTGAATGAATATGTACAGGTCTAACCAAGCTAGAAGTTACATAACGCACGTGTATTTACTTTTTTCTTTTTTTTTTATTATAGCCTTTATTGCTGAAACTATATTCAATATATAAATATTTTTTTTACTTTAGCCTAACACATCAGGTTATCTATTGTAGTAATCAGCGTGTCACTTGACACGTAGGCTTCATCCAGCTGTTTCCAACTTTTTCTATCATTAGCTTCTCTTTGCCAGACCAAACCACCCACTTTCTTTATATCGTCTGTCCATCTTTTAATTTGTCTCCCTCTTTTCCTTTTACCATCTCGTGGGTACCATTCCGTGATCATTTTTGTCCATTTTATCTTAGTATCTCTTGTCATATGCCCTGTCCATTGCCACTTTAGCTGCTTAACTTTTTTTATTATGTCTTGTACTTTTGTTGTCGATCTTATTTCTTGAGCTCTTTATGTATTTACTTAAGTACAGTCAAAAGGAGAATTTTATAAAATAAGGCCTTCCCTATATATTCTTTACTGCGTAGGTTATTGTAGCGACTTCACTGAACTATAAGTTTGGTGAGACCTCAATGCCACTGCTATATTCTATATCATATGATTTTTCATTGCTCTGAATAAATGCGTATCATTGCTGTTTTTGATCGGTTGATCTAGGAACTGAAAAAAGTAAAGTCAGTAGAAGTAGTTGAGTGGTTAGTGGCTTTGTAATAATGTATACTAACAATTTCCCTAAGCAGTCATTGTTTTTGAATCTTTATCACTATTGTCTAAGATCCCGATATAAAACGACCTTCACCGAGATGTTTATTTCATGAAACGTATTTTATACTTAATTTAATATGTCAATAAATATATTGCATATGGGTTGCCTAACAAATTTTAGTCCAGTGTATTTTTAATTATTAATTTAAAAAAAAATTTTTTAAACATTCCACCGATGTGATTATTAAATAAACTATATACCAATCGAAAGTATGAAGCCCATAGAATATGCAAACGTTAGGTTGCCTATTTTTTTCCGGTAGCAACTATCGGGTAGACAGGTATAAACAGGTAAATATATACTAGCATTTTGCTGCTGCTGCTTATTGAATTGAACTTAAATAAAATTAAAGATTATTTAATTAAGAACACGGTGGTATAGGGTTGCCTGCGAAAAATCAGTCCCTAATTCCGGTTGTCGAATTTTAAAAAGTATATGGGTATATACAATATATTTATTGACATATTAAATTAAATATAAAATAAGTTTCATGAAATAAACATCTCGGTGAAGGTCGTTTTATATCGGGATCCTATACAACTACAAATTATAAAACAAAGTCCTCTGCCGCGTCTGTGACCACCGGTGAGGAGATATGTAATGCTTTCTCAAACTACTTCTACTCTACTTTTTTACAGCCCTCTCATTCTTCTACTTCACCATTCATATTGCCTTGCAGTGGGGATGACTCACTCACGTACATCGCCAATATCCATATAAATGTTTCAGACACAATTAAATTACTCAAATCCCTGGACAGTGCGAAATCGGCTTTTTAATCATATACATTTATATTTAAAAAAAAAACACTTCCATGATTTGTTCATTGTTGTAGTGCCATAAAAATATAGTTTTATTTACATTATCTATAAAATATTCGAGTCTATCGAAATTAATTATTAAAAAAAAGTAAAGACACCTAAAGGAGCACCGCGATCATTAAATCTGTTTACAAGCTTGACGTATAATAATACTACAGTAAGCATTGATATATAAAAACCCAAGACACACAATCTCGAATAAAAGTAGCGCTCAAAACCGTCCCGCAAAAACTCTCCAATAATTCGTTGTTATAGTTATGCGATAAACTTATGATTTTGCAAATTCAACCTTACCTGAATGATTTAAAGTTGTTTTTACAAGGACGCAAGCGACGCGAGACTATATAATCCAAAATTATGCACTCATTTCCGTGTGACGACTGTGAGACATTAAATGTTTATCTTGGGTTTTTATATATCAATGATAGTAAGTGATGATGTTGGAAAGGACTTAATATAAAACGGAAAACATACACTAAGTACAAAAATACGTCTAAAAAAATATTTTACACCTACATTAAAGCTGACGGGTATTAATATCGTGCTTATATTTAAAATATTAAAAGGGATTTATGCATACTAATGTAGTTTAATGATATTGCAAGTAATTGCGTTAATAAGTTTAAAAAAGCGACTGCGTGAAAAGGACGAAAGATGTAAATTTAAAAGTTATCGAAAAGAGTAACCGAATGGGGAGTAAAAACATGCAAAAGGCTTAAGTAGGAAGCTTTGTTCGTGATTTCATGGAAGACTTATACCAAAGTGCAATCATAATTTAGTAAATATTTAGTCAAATATTATAGTAGTCCGGTGAAGCTGTTAAATTGACCAATACGCTATTGACCATCAGTTTATAATATCATCAGGCCACTTCGACAATTCTGGAACGAAAATATTTACTAAATTATGATTGACCAATACGCTTATAATATCATCAGGCCACTTCGACAATTCTGGAACGAACCAGTTATTGACTAAATATTTACTAAATTACATTCTGCCCCTTGTTACACGTCGTGAAATAGCTGACATCACTTATATGACGAGCATCATATCTGGCGCAACGGACTGCCCGGACCTTCTTAAAAATATTAGTTTTAATGTTCCTTCAAAGGTTGTGAGACACTATACGCCGATCCATCTTCCATTGGTGTCCACCAATTATCGGCAAAATTCGTTTCTGTGGCGGGCAGGGAATAGTTTAAACAAACAAATAAATTCGATTTCGATATATTTTGTATTAAGCCAGAGTCAGTGAGACGGGTACTCAGCCTTGACTTTTTCTCTAAATATAAATAAGCGTTGATTGAGTGTGCTTAGAAAACTGTTATCCACATAGTAATTAAGTATCCAGATGCCTATTCGTGGAGACCTGTAAATGGTTTTCTGTTTCTTATTATCCATAGTAATTCTTGTAATTAGTGCTGTTGGTCTTCCTATAAACTAAATAAATAAACTCAAAAAATACTGAACGCGATTTTCACAATTGGATAAAGTGATTCGCGAGGAAGGTTTAAGTATATTATTTGTCAAGGTTTTTTTTCAGTATCAAGGCAAAACAACGTCCGCCGGGCCCCGCTAGTTTTATATATATATATATATATGAAGAATTAGCTGACGGAAACTTCATTTCTTCTCACACAGTGTAAAAGTAAACCCACACAAACTTTCATGGTCCTAGCCCCAGTAGTTTGGCCTGTACGTTGACGTCAGTCAGTCTATCAGTCATTCGTTACCATTAATACTAAGGGAACAGCAGTGGCGAAAAAAGTTCGTGTGCAAAGAAATCACACATCGCAAAAGCATTACACCATCTCTGTAATTATAAATTCCCCAACACTCCGATGCTCACTAAAATAATGCGGTAGGCTTCATGAAGTTATGGAAGGAACCCGATACTATTTTCATAGAACCTGAAGAATTAAAAAACAACAAATCTCCAAATCAGCGTTTAATTTCTGAATCTCTTTCAATATGGTTTTCTTAATAAATAAGATTTCATATAAAAAGATTATAATTAATTTGTCTAATAAGTATATCGTCTTATGTTTTATACTAAATAATCTACAAATTTCATTGAATAGAAAAAAAAACAATAACCAAGTTTTTTTGCTTGCAAACATTATAGAATTATACGTACAATAAAAAAATTCCATTAAATTTATATAAAGTTTTCGACCGAAGTTATTCATTTTTTTATTCGAATTACTTAATTAAGTTACCAAGCGAATGAGATTTTTTTTTTACCGAATACAATAAAAAAAAACTTACATGTATACAATGTACAAAATTACAACTTACGCACCTACAAGTACCTATTTTAAAATTTATATATTGTCTTATAATAATAGGTGCCTTTACACTATTGGAATTCTGCGGGAATTTTTGTGCTATAGACAATTTACAAAAAATCCCCTTGCACACTTAATCTATTTGCAATTTTTTTTAATCATATACATTTATATTTAAAAAAAAAACACTTCCATGATTTGTTCATTGTTGTAGTGCCATAAAAATATAGTTTTATTTACATTATCTATAAAATATTCGAGTCTATCGAAATTAATTATTAAAAAAAAGTAAAGACACCTAAAGGAGCACCGCGATCATTAAATCTGTTTACAAGCTTGACGTATAATAATACTACAGTAAGCATTGATATATAAAAACCCAAGACACACAATCTCGAATAAAAGTAGCGCTCAAAACCGTCCCGCAAAAACTCTCCAATAATTCGTTGTTATAGTTATGCGATAAACTTATGATTTTGCAAATTCAACCTTACCTGAATGATTTAAAGTTGTTTTTACAAGGACGCAAGCGACGCGAGACTATATAATCCAAAATTATGCACTCATTTCCGTGTGACGACTGTGAGACATTAAATGTTTATCTTGGGTTTTTATATATCAATGATAGTAAGTGATGATGTTGGAAAGGACTTAATATAAAACGGAAAACATACACTAAGTACAAAAATACGTCTAAAAAAATATTTTACACCTACATTAAAGCTGACGGGTATTAATATCGTGCTTATATTTAAAATATTAAAAGGGATTTATGCATACTAATGTAGTTTAATGATATTGCAAGTAATTGCGTTAATAAGTTTAAAAAAGCGACTGCGTGAAAAGGACGAAAGATGTAAATTTAAAAGTTATCGAAAAGAGTAACCGAATGGGGAGTAAAAACATGCAAAAGGCTTAAGTAGGAAGCTTTGTTCGTGATTTCATGGAAGACTTATACCAAAGTGCAATCATAATTTAGTAAATATTTAGTCAAATATTATAGTAGTCCGGTGAAGCTGTTAAGACCTTGCTTGGTCAATAGCGTATTGGTCAATCATAATTCTGTATAATTTGACAGTCGTTGATTTATTAGCGAACCTATTGAAATAATTAAAATATTTTTTAAATGTCACAGGGCAAGAGATGGTTTATCAGAACCGGATATATAACAATAGTGGGTACTATTGTGAGCATCACATAAGCATATATCAAAGCAGGTGTCCTTATTTGATAATTTAAAATTTGTAAAATAAATAACTATCGCGTAATATAATATCACCAAAAAAAAAACTGATATAACTGTCAGCTGTCACAATAAAATCAAGCACCACTGGTATAAAGTAATATTTTGACAGTGGCAGAAATAGTACTTATGGGACGCCATTAAATTAAAAAGAAGTTGGCCTTAACCACAGACTGCAGGATATTCAATTGTAAAGAGTGACGCTATCGTTAGAGATTATTGCGAGTGCTGTCATCGTGTACTAATTGCAATAATAAATTATATTAATATATCTTCATTTAATTAAAACAGATTAAAACGAGAAAATGTCAAAATAGTCATGACTTCGAGGCACTATCGTCGCGAACTTTTCCACTATATATGCTCACTTACCGATTGAGTTAGCAAAGAATAGCACCGAAAGAGAGTCGATACTGAATAATATGAGCGTTATTTGTCAGAATATAGATATTTATCACAAGATTTAGCAGAATCCTGTTCAGACGAGACCAAAAGGTTATAAGACATGGTAATGTTATCCCATCAGTTACTCTCCTAAGGTGAATTTTTAAAAATTATGAAATAATAGGGCTTGATATGTTCGATACGATGATTATGATATATTTTATTTTTTCATAAATTATAAGAAATTTTAAGAAAAAAGAAGAATCGGATAGATCATTATTATTATTCATTCTAATAGATAGCCGACGGCTCAATAATGGATTTCTTTGTTGAAAAGAATAGATCTTTGTCATACGACATGCAATTTCAAACATTCACGATTAAAACGAAATGGAAGCGGTGGGGAGTGTAGCGTTTCCATTAATTATTAAATACATTAACAGCTGCTCATGTGTTGTCTATGTGTTAATTCAAATATTTCAAAATTCAAATCAATTCAAAACTCTACATACAAGAGTTACATTTGCTTTATAAAAATATCAATGTGTATATTGCATTTAATAATAAAATCGTAAAAATATTTAAAAAAAAATCTAAATATGAATGTTTGTTAAGAGAAATTAATTAGGTTTTTTGTTTGACATAAAATATATTATTGCTTATAATTGTACGATTGCCTTTTATTCTCATTGAATCAATTTAAAAATACTAACCAACTATAAATCTATATAACTTATATGCCATTTAAACATGATTATTTTGTTCAGAAACCGACCTAATAGTAATAAAAAAATTAAAGTAGTTACTCATATCTACTAGTTTCGAACACAAAAAAAATCAACCCAACTAGAAAGCTCACATACATTTTCTATTTCTGCCTAACCACTTGTGAAAGCGCAGGATTCGTAAGGATGAACCACCTGCAATTTACACATCTCAGCTTACCCCATTAATGCATGCATACTTGTGCTCATATTCACAGCACTACTAAAAATTAATCACCACAGACAAAATTAAATAACCATACAAACTCCTTGTCTTTGGACTCGATTCACGTCAAAATATCAGCATCGTTGTTCGGGCAACTTTTCAATGTGAAAACGGAATGACCTTTATGTCATGGCATAGATAACTAAATATACCCCGCTAGTTTTATATATATATATATATATATGAAGAATTAGCTGACGGAAACTTCATTTCTTCTCACACAGTGTAAAAGTAAACCCACACAAACTTTCATGGTCCTAGCCCCAGTAGTTTGGCCTGTACGTTGACGTCAGTCAGTCTATCAGTCATTCGTTAACATTAATACTAAGGGAACAGCAGTGGCGAAAAAAGTTCGTGTGCAAAGAAATCACACATCGCAAAAGCATTACACCATCTCTGTAATTATAAATTCCCCAACACTCCGATGCTCACTAAAATAATGCGGTAGGCTTCATGAAGTTATGGAAGGAACCCGATACTATTTTCATAGAACCTGAAGAATTAAAAAACAACAAATCTCCAAATCAGCGTTTAATTTCTGAATCTCTTTCAATATGGTTTTCTTAATAAATAAGATTTCATATAAAAAGATTATAATTAATTTGTCTAATAAGTATATCGTCTTATGTTTTATACTAAATAATCTACAAATTTCATTGAATAGAAAAAAAAACAATAACCAAGTTTTTTTGCTTGCAAACATTATAGAATTATACGTACAATAAAAAAATTCCATTAAATTTATATAAAGTTTTCGACCGAAGTTATTCATTTTTTTATTCGAATTACTTAATTAAGTTACCAAGCGAATGAGATTTTTTTTTTACCGAATACAATAAAAAAAAACTTACATGTATACAATGTACAAAATTACAACTTACGCACCTACAAGTACCTATTTTAAAATTTATATATTGTCTTATAATAATAGGTGCCTTTACACTATTGGAATTCTGCGGGAATTTTTGTGCTATAGACAATTTACAAAAAATCCCCTTGCACACTTAATCTATTTGCAATTTTTTTTAATCATATACATTTATATTTAAAAAAAAAACACTTCCATGATTTGTTCATTGTTGTAGTGCCATAAAAATATAGTTTTATTTACATTATCTATAAAATATTCGAGTCTATCGAAATTAATTATTAAAAAAAAGTAAAGACACCTAAAGGAGCACCGCGATCATTAAATCTGTTTACAAGCTTGACGTATAATAATACTACAGTAAGCATTGATATATAAAAACCCAAGACACACAATCTCGAATAAAAGTAGCGCTCAAAACCGTCCCGCAAAAACTCTCCAATAATTCGTTGTTATAGTTATGCGATAAACTTATGATTTTGCAAATTCAACCTTACCTGAATGATTTAAAGTTGTTTTTACAAGGACGCAAGCGACGCGAGACTATATAATCCAAAATTATGCACTCATTTCCGTGTGACGACTGTGAGACATTAAATGTTTATCTTGGGTTTTTATATATCAATGATAGTAAGTGATGATGTTGGAAGGTAAACATTCCATACAAAACGTGCACTATCGTGACGTCATAGTAACAGGTAAATGCTTCATACAAAACTTGCAGTATTGTGACGCTACAGAATACGGAACATATGGAAGGTGCACTATTAATGACGCTATAAAAACCGGTCAATTCATACGAAATTTGTGTTATTGTGGTGTCACAGAACTAGGTAAACGTTTCATACAAAAATTGTACTATTGTGACGTCACAGCAACAGGTAAACGTTTCATACAAAACTTGCACTATAAATACGTCACAGTAAATGGACATACACAAGTGCACTTGTTAATGACGTCATAGAAACCGGTAATTGTTTCATGCAAAAGTTGCCCTATTGTGACGTCACAGAAACAGGTAAACGTTTCATACAAAAATTGCACAACTGTGACGTCACAGGAACAGGTAAACTTTTCATACAAAACTTGCACTATTATGACTTAATAGAAACAGGTAATCGTTTCATACAAAATTTGCACTATAATTAGGTCATAGTAAACGGAACATACAAAAGTTGCACTGATAATGACGTCATAGAAACTGGTTACGTTTCATACAAAACTTGCCCTATTGTGACGTCACAGAAACAGGTGAATGTTTCATACAAAACTTGCCCTATTGTGACGTCACAGAAACAGGTGAACGTTTCATACAAAACTTGCCCTATTGTGACGTCACAGAAACAGGTGAATGTTTCATACAAAACTTGCCCTATTGTGACGTCACAGAAACAGGTGAACGTTTCATACAAAACTTGCACTATAATTACGTCACAGTAAACGGAACATACAAAAGTGGCACTGATAATGACGTCATAGAAACCGGTTAGCGTTTCATACGAAACTTGCACTATTGTTACGTCATAAAAACCGATAACGTTTCATTATAACGACGTCATAGAAACATGTAAACCGAACGAACATACAATACAGTCTGTAGCGAACAAGGCATCGTTCATGTCTCCTCGTCCCAACTATCCTCGTCATCTTCCTCGCTGGGAAGCTGGAAGAACACGTGCTATCCCCTCTGTCATGTGTGTTGTGCTAGTAGCGCCTCGAGCTGCGCGTGCGCGTCTTGTTGCTGCTGTTGCTGCTGCTGTTGTTGTTGCTGTTGATGCTGCTGCTGTTGTTGCTGCGCTTGCGCCGCTGCGAGTGACGTCATCACGTGCTGCGGTATGTTTATCTGGACGGGCACTTGCATGTTCGCACTCGTGGGTACCTGTGGGTTAATTGTTTTCATAACTAACCTATGGGTATACAAGGCTTCATAGTTGAAAGTATTAAATGGAAATGCGAAATCATGAGATGAAATTAAATTACTTAATTGTATTTAGTGTCTATGATTAATGCTCTTCAAGTAATAATAGAATACTAGTGGGCGCCCAGAGGTCGACATTCGACCATAGTTCATTGATTTTTTAAAGTTTGAATTTTATTAGGGTTCTTTCGTCAAAGGGTATTATGTTATAATATCATTGTAGAATGTAGAATGAAAAAGGATAATTGGAACGTAAGAGTAAAATAATACATACAGTCGAGCATAGCAACCTTCTTCACAACCTTTTTTGAAGTTCTTTATTGACAGATGTCAAAATGTCTCTTTTATTTACATGTGTGTATATGTTGTGTAAAATTGAAGCAGTAGTGTGAGTAATGCATATTTTAATTAATTTAATGTACTTCTAATGGATTTTATATAAAATAAATAGCTTTCTGCACTTCTCCTCAATATAAAATTTAACTATGCCAAGTTTCACGTTCATCCGTTCGCACATTTCGAGTCGATTATGTTATTGGATAGGGCTAGTATATTTGTACAATACCATAAGAAAATATATATATCGAATTTCAATATCTATATAAATGAAATCATAGACATTTGTCTTTTTGCGTGTATCACGAAAAAGCGAAATCTGCAGAAAACTAAACGAAAACTACAAAATAGGTTTTGATCCATGTTTTTAGTTTTACTTCTTAAACACCTAGTCCTTATACCGGATGACTGTTTAGACACTAGCAATATTTCTGGAGGACACTCTGAACTCGATTCTCATTCTAAATCAATTTAAAAAAAAATTTTGAGTAACATTGACCCAATCATCTGGAAAAATACAAACATTATACACAATCTCTATGCGTCATGTTAAAGCAGTGTCAATTGCTTTTGGGTGATTTTACTTACATTTGAAAGGGAACGTGGGAATGTCAGGAACAAAACAAAAGGTTTTATTGGCCATTTTACTATCGAAAGTCTTTAACTCCGGGTCGCCCATTGTAGCTTTTGGCACCAATCATGGCACGTAGGTTTATTATTTTATTTACACGTTTGTAACTATACTCTTGAAAGTCTTAGAACAAACTTTAACTTAGTTTTCTTGGTTGCTTATTAGTATTTGTTTTAATATTATTATTTTATATGTTAAATGTAACCATGAAGTGTCGTACTCAAGAATACTACGAATGTTTAAACAGTCCCCTGGTATACAAAAAATATCAGGGTATCTTCAATAACATAAAGTTACTATACTTTTAAGGAACTATGATTTTTATAAGTACTACGCGTTCAGCGATCATCAGTGAAGTGGAGCAGGCGATGCGATGCGCATGCGTAGGAAAGGGGAAGTAAAGAGATAACAATGTTTACAAAGCAATGTTATAAACAAAGTACATTTGTACTTTAAATTTTTTCAATAAGATAATGGTGGTAATAACCTAAAAAATTGGTTGCCAAATAAACAGAATGTATACTGACGTGTATAGTGATCTCGGGCAGAATGGTGTTGGGTCCAGTGAGTGTGGGCGAGCCCTGCAGCTGCGCGCCGCTAGACTTGTGTTCGAGCGCGGTTCCGTCCGCCTCGTCTCGGGCTCGTTTGCTCTCGTGAGAGCGCGTGTGCTTCCGCAGGTGGTCCTTACGGTAGAAACCTATAAATAACTACCCATATTAATAGTCGAAGTAACTAATTAATATCTTCAGTTTCCATACTATTCAGATTAATTTACAGAGGAGTGTACTTCTAATGGATTTTATATAAAATAAATAGCTTTCTGCACTTCTCCTCAATATAAAATTTAACTATGCCAAGTTTCACGTTCATCCGTTCGCACATTTCGAGTCGATTATGTTATTGGATAGGGCTAGTATATTTGTACAATACCATAAGAAAATATATATATCGAATTTCAATATCTATATAAATGAAATCATAGACATTTGTCTTTTTGCGTGTATCACGAAAAAGCGAAATCTGCAGAAAACTAAACGAAAACTACAAAATAGGTTTTGATCCATGTTTTTAGTTTTACTTCTTAAACACCTAGTCCTTATACCGGATGACTGTTTAGACACTAGCAATATTTCTGGAGGACACTCTGAACTCGATTCTCATTCTAAATCAATTTAAAAAAAAATTTTGAGTAACATTGACCCAATCATCTGGAAAAATACAAACATTATACACAATCTCTATGCGTCATGTTAAAGCAGTGTCAATTGCTTTTGGGTGATTTTACTTACATTTATGTGATAAATCTTCACGATTATATACTATAGTACATATATGACGTATACTCATTGATGGTACGAATGAAAAGTTTTCCAATTTTCTTTCATTGATAACACCAAAGATGCTGAAAAGCTATTAAAAACATTAATCTATTTACGAATTTTAATTGTATTTTGTTTACTGCGCAGCCATTAGTAGCAACTTCAGAGCAAACTAGAAGTTTAATGATGCCCAATACAGTAACAAAAAGGAGTAGGATGTTTTATTTGTACTTTGTTTACTGCGCAGCTATTTATAGCAACTTCAGAACAAACTAGAAGTTTAACGGCGCCCATACAGTAACAAAAATCCGATATACATGTAAACATATGTTAGTCATATAATTTCAATTTTATGATTCACAAACTAATATATGTATGAATAGCTTAGAATAATTTAGCTAGCTCAGATCCGCGGTATCGACAACAGCCCACCCCACGCTGCGCCGTGCATCCATGAGCTAGTTGTCTGAATAAAACCGTCTGAATGCATTAAGCGCTCGCCTCAGTAGTCCGGTGAAGCTGTAAAGGCTGACCAGGCCAATAGCGTAGTCAGTACGAAAAAAAAAAGTAAAGAGATAACAATGTTTACAAAGAAATGTTGTAAGCAAATTACATTTGTACTTTAAATTTTTTCAGTAAGATAATGTCGGTAATAACCTAAAAGATTGGTTGCCAAATAAAAAGAATGTATACTGACGTGTATAGTGATCTCGGGCAGAATGGTGTTGGGTCCAGTGAGTGTGGGCGAGCCCTGCAGCTGCGCGCCGCTAGACTTGTGTTCGAGCGCGGTTCCGTCCGCCTCGTCTCGGGCTCGTTTGCTCTCGTGAGAGCGCGTGTGCTTCCGCAGGTGGTCCTTACGGTAGAAACCTATAAATAACTACCCATATTAATAGTCGAAGTAACTAATTAATATCTTCAGTTTCCATACTATTCAGATTAATTTACAGAGGAGTGTACAAATATTGAAAATTAGCAGATACTATAATAGTACGTTGTCCATCCTGATAATAAAAAAAAATCTTGTCAAATTAAACACCTAAAACTTCCTCATGAATCACTTTATCTACTAGTGAAAACTGCATGAAAATCCGTTCAGTAGTTTTTGAGTTTATCGCGAATAGACAGACAGGCGTGGTAGAGGACTTTGTTTTATAAATGTGATAAATCTTCACGATTATATACTATAGTACATATATGACGTATACTCATTGATGGTACGAATGAAAAGTTTTCCAATTTTCTTTCATTGATAACACCAAAGATACTGAAAAGCTATTAAAAACATTGATCTATTTACGAATTTTAATTGTATTTTGTTTACTGCGCAGCTATTTGTACCAACTTCAGAGCAAACTAAAAGTTTAATGAAGCCCTTACGGTAACAAAAAGAGTAGGATTTATTTTATATGTATTTTGTTTACTGTGCAGCTATTAGTGGCAACTTCAGAGCAAACTAGAAGTTTAATGATGCCCAATACAGTAACAAAAAGGAGTAGGATGTTTTATTTGTACTTTGTTTACTGCGCAGCTATTTTTAGTAACTTCAGAACAAACTAGAAGTTTAACGGCGCCCATACAGTAACAAAAATCCGATATACATGTAAACATATGTTAGTCATATAATTTCAATTTTATGATTCACAAACTAATATATGTATGAATAGCTTAGAATAATTTAGCTAGCTCAGATCCGCGGTATCGACAACAGCCCACCCCACGCTGCGCCGTGCACCCATGAGCTAGTAGTCTGTATAAAACCGTCTGAATGCATTAAGCGCTCGCCTCAGTAGTCCGGTGAAGCTGTAAAGGCTGACCAGGCCAATAGCGTAGTCAGTACGAAAAAAAAAGATACGGTAACAAAAAAACGCATACCTTTCCCGCATTCGAGACACATTTCAGTCTTAACCCCCGAGTGTATGACGGCGTGCAGGTTGAGGTGCTCGCGTCGCTTGAATCCCTTGCAGCAGACGGCGCACACGTACGGACGCTCCGGGTTGTGCCCCAGCTTGTGCCTCTCCAGGTGCTCTTTCCGCTTCAGTCTGTCAATAAACGATAACCATTTCCTTTATTTATTATAGAAACTATAATATTCCACAAAAAAAAATCGCTTGTGTATCACGTCGGGGTCACCAATTTAGGTATTTTATGTATTGTCTATGCTTTAATGTGTTATCCCGGTTGGAAAAATCAATAAAAGTCATCATTTCATAAGAATTAAGTGTTTGTATTGTTCTCATTCTATGAAGTAAGTTGTCATTGGGTTCCGGTTCCGGTGACGAAAGTGTAAAGACATAAAAAAATCAAATTAAAAACAGATGGAAGATGATGTACATAACGGTTTTCTATCTGCATATCTATACTAATATTAAAAAGCTGGAGGGTTTGTTTGTTTGACTGATTTCGCTGATGCCAGGAACGACTGGTCCGATTTGAAAAAAATATTTGTGTTAAAAAGCTCATTTATCGAGGAAGAATATAGGCTATATATATCATCACGCTAAGACCAATCGTAAAGGAGCACCAAAGAAGAAAGTTGGGGTTTTTATTCCTATTGAGTGTTTCCACTGCATGTTAGCGTCACTCAAAGGAACTATTCCAAGCGGACGAAGTTGCGGGCAGAAGCTAGTTCAATAAATAGGAGATGTTAACTCACCCAGCACCACATATACCGCAGATGAACCTCCTCTCGATCTTGTGAACGATCAGATGTATCTCTAGCTGCTCTTTCTCAGGATAAGCCATCTGACACTCCGGACAGCAGAATATAGGAGTGCCGTCTGAAGCGGTCGCTATAACCACCTGCCCCGGCTTCGGCCGCGCTGGCTTCGGCGGCTTTTTCTTGTATTTCTTCTTCTTTTTACTCTGTAGTCTTATCGTACCATCTGTCACAAAAATATTTTCGCAATTTTATGGCAGGATCTTAGTATGTCATTGTCTCGCCTGATAAAAAAAACCTAGACGAATTATACACCTAAACCGACCTCATGAATCACTCTATCTAGTGGCGAAAACTTCATGAGAATTCGTTTAATCGTTTTTGAGTTTATCGCGAACATACAGACAGATGTGGTAGAGAACTTTGTTAAAACAAAGGTTTTTTTTTTTTTTATGTTATAGGTGGCAAACGAATAGGTGGGTCACCTGCTGTTAAGTGATCACCACCATCCATACACACTAACAACCCCAGAGGAGTCGAAAGTGCGTTGCCATCTTTCGGAGGGAAGGGTTAGGGGAGGGAAAGGGAGAGGAGAGGGGAGGGGAGATGGGTCTCCGGCGCTCTCACTGACCGAACGAAACGCAACAATGCAAGCACTGTTACTTCACGTCAGTTTTCTAATGAGAGGGTGGTACTACCCCGGGCGAGCCGACCCATTCATGCTGAAACCAATAATAGTTTCAGCGTGGCTCTACCACCATTAAAAATCACTTATTATCAGAGCAGGACAACGTCCACCGGGCCTGTTAGTATATTACTAAAACAATATCACATCACGCTTGTAATAGAATGTACTAAAATATATACTAAGGTCGAAGAACGAATAATACCTTCATTGAGGATGGCTTCCGCTACAGCTTCCTCGTTCTTCTCTGTCAACGCTGTAACTTCCACCTCGATCTGTTCCTGCTTCGTCACCTCACTGGGGTTCAGCTTCAGGAACTGCTGCAAGGAGACCGGCAGCGCTTGGGCTTGCTGTTCAAACGAATGACTCATTATATATCCAACCTAGCTACTGCCCGAGACTTCGTCTGGGTGGAATCGTAGTTTGAACTAACACTAACGCACAGCGGCAGCTCTCAAAAGGAAATAATACCCCGATTTTGAAACACTCTTCATCGGTGCTCCGCTCCTATCGGTCTTAGCATGATGATATAGTCTATAGCCGTCCTAGATAAATGAGGTATGGAAAGAATTCTTCAAATTGGACCAGTAGTTCCTGAGGTTAGCGCATTCAACCAATCAACCAAACAAATCCTCCACCTTTATAGATGAGCTAAATCCAATTTTAGCCATTCCCAATATTTTACGTTATTTTTCAACACCTTTAAATTTTGTACATGGGGCATTTCACGTGAAGTGGACAACGAAAAAAAGGTGAGGTTCTGAAATTCGTTCATATTCAGTCTATTTGGACTTCTAGTAGGTATGAATGTGAATGCTTCATTATTTTTTTTCTATCACGTTTATTTGTCAAGTTATGGGCTTCTAAAGAACAGTCACATCTGAAATTCAGATTTTTTGGAAGTAGTTTTTCGAATTGAACAAATTTACAATAAAATATTAAACGCATCGATTTATATAGCAGAATAATCGCTCTTTTAAAAAATAAAATAAAACTTAGAAAAAACTTTTTTTTTAATGCTCAAAACCGAAAGTTAAATTTTCGAAACAAAATTTTAATAACTTGGCATTTTTTTTTTCTTTTCTTTTTACATCAATACGTAGCTTAAAATACACATAAAATATACTATAACTTTTAAAGTTGGCATAGAATTGGTTCTGGTCTCCTTAACCAATTAAGTTATTAAAATTTTGTTTCGAAAATTTAACTTTCGGTTTTGAGCATTAAAAAAAAAGTTTTTTCTAAGTTTTATTTTATTTTTTAAAAGAGCGATTATTCTGCTATATAAATCGATGCGATAATCGGCTGAGTATTTAATGCATAAAAGTGAAACGTACAAACTTACATTCACATTTATAATATTAAGATTAATAGATGTAAGCATCGCGAAGTATGGCGAATAGAGACTTATATATACAGGCTTCGACTAATCAATGGTAAAAAAAAAACAAGTATATCTCCATATGTATTATGAAATATAATATAATTTTGTATGAGAAAATCTGTTGAAGGAAATTCTAAGCATATTACACAGAAACTTCTCCCGCTGGTCCGTGCGTATTTATTTAAAAAAAAACCTTATTTCAGTCTTGTAATTTATTTTACTTATATTTTATGATTCCTAAAAACTATTAGTGATAATATTTCTAGAATTTTAAAAATAACACACATAACAAAAATAACAAATAAAAAAACCCCAAAAAATTATATGTTAATTTTAAAGCTTATATCTATATTAATATTATAAAGTTGGAGAGTATAGTTGTTTGGTTGAATGCGCTAATCTCAGAAGTTACTGGTCCGATTTGAAAAATTCTTTCAGTGTTAGATAGGAGGAGTTAGGAGGATCATTTATCGAGGAAGGCTGTAGGCTACATATCATCACGTTAAAACCAACGGGAGCGGGGCAGCGTTTAGTTGGTTGCACGCGTTAATCTCCGGAACCACTGGTCCGATTAGAAAAATTATTTCGATGTTAGGTAGGTTCATTTATCGAGGAAGGCTATATGTTATCACGCTAAGACCAACAGGAGCACAGCAACAATGTAGAAAGTTTGAAAATCGTTTTTTTCCTTTTGAGAGCTTTCGCTACAAGTTAGCGTTAACCCAAAGTAACCATTCCACGCGGACGAAGTCGCGGGAAAAAGCTAGTAGTAAATAAATTACAGTTATAATATTACAGTTATGAATATTCGGCTTGTAATGATAATTTCAATTATTTTAAAAGCCTGATACTCATGACTCCATATGTATTAGCGGTTATCATCATAACGAGATATATGATATACACAGAACATAAGTAGCACACACACCGCTTACCCCACTTCTCCACGGGCAGAATACACACATTACCGAATACCTAGTGCTGATAAAAATCGTTGATTCTAACAATTTTAATAACTTTTTAAATGAAGCTAACGGGATATTTTGTACATAATGACAAAGTGTATAAGAAGTAAAACTAAAAACAATTGATCGAAAATTATCTATTAGTTTTTGTACCATGTGCTTACAATAACAGATTTATTTGTATACGTGTAAGAAATTACACTGATGTGGTATATAATAATAAATACAAAAAACTGCACTCAGATTTATTACGACAACTTGTACATGAAAGGAAGTGACATTAGGACTTTTAGTAAAAACATTTTGTTCAGTGTAAAAGTGACCACTGCTTTTCAAAAATTATTACATTTGCATGGTATCCTATTTTTTTTTCTAAAACTAAAGTAGTGTACGTTCCTTATCATTACATAGTATAAAATAAAGTCCCCTAGCGCGTCTGTCTGTCTGTTCGCGATAAACTCAAAAACTAATGGACGGATTTTCATGCAGTTTTCACCAGTGGATAAAGTGATTCATGGGGAACGTTTTGGTATATAATTTGTCAAGGATTTATTTTTAATCAGGGCGGGACAACGTCTGCCGGGCCCGCTAGTTATAATATATTTCTAAATACCGCTTTTTAAAAATTTGCACAAACTACTTTCTTTTTTTTTCTAAAATATATGTAGCCCAATTTCCTCATCACATAATGCGCTATA
>MU159622.1:0-29418 GCA_015888305.1 Antheraea pernyi
TTAGGAACGGCTAAAATTGAATTTACCTCTTTTTTCTTCTGTACATAAAATAAGATAATAAACAAAGCAGTTGAAGTCGCAGGTATCAGCTAGTTCATTATAATGAGGAACATCACCTATATGATTTTTTGAACATAGAAACAAATGTTATGTTACTGATGGATTTTACAGGTAATTGGGTGTATCAACAATGAACTTGCGACTATACATGAGCACGAGGCTATGCTGTTCAATACGAGCGTTGACAGCTCTAGTGATTCTCAAGAGAAGCCTTCGGATTCATCTCAGGTTTTATTTTATTCATCTTTAAATAGAATGTATAGATTAACAGCCATTATCTACCTTGTAATATCCAATTAGTCCATAAACTTCTTGAATAGTATGTTGGGTAGATGAGAGAAACAAATATGTGTTTGATTAATTAAAAATATTATTAAATACTAACGCTCTCGGCAGACGTTGTTCTGCCATGATAATAACAAAATCCTAGAGTCAGATCGTAGCGCCATCTGATCCACCTGAACACATACAAAAAAAAACATTGAAATCTGTCCAATCGTTTAGCAGAAGTTCAGTCATATACACACGCACAGAAGAACTATATATATGAAGAATACCCGACTTTGAAACATTCTCGATTGGTGATCCGCTCCTATTTGTCTTAGCATGACGATATTATAGCCTTATAGACTTATATACTTATAGACGATATAGCCTTCCTCGATAAATGAGCTAACTAACACTGAAATAATTTTTAAAGTCGGACCTGTAGTTCCTGAGATTAGCGCGTTCATCCATACAAACAAACAAAGAAACTCTTAAGCTTTATATATTAGTAATAGATAATGCAATAAGTAATAAAAAATGCAAATTATTTATAATTATATATATAGCGCGTATTACCGGGACCAACGGTTGGTCTTACATTATGTTGTAAATACACCAGCGTGGCGTGCTCACTGCCCTCTATCTTAAAAACGGTCAGATGTATACAACTTCGACAGAAATGTATTCCGTACAATATTCATGGAAATAGCATTAAACTTATAAAGAAGCGAGATATTTGCAAAAAAAACTTATTTTTGTGATCTTTGACCTTAGATATCTTAAGACTAGGACACGCGATTTCTTGAGACTTCTGAGACAACTTTTAGATAAAGGTTTCAACAAGTTTATAGTTTATTTATTATCCCTCAATCCGAGGTTGATCATCGTTTTTGGCCTATATGACTGGACTAATGAGAATTCTGAGAGCATATTATCGCTTTGTTTAATTTTATCGAAATGGACATATTCTCATAGCGAACAATAACCATTATCAGTATCCTAACAGATTTCACACGGCAAGGATATTTTATCCGTATCATAATTACATACTTATGTTAGGGGTAAAATACCTTTGTCGTGTAAATATGTGTTATAATGAAAATTAGTATCTACTTTTTATGAGGTTATATGATCTTACTGGACCCAGAATATCGGTAACAATTTTCGTCTGGAGGTTCGTAAACGGAGGCTTCTACAGCTCCAAATGCTCCGTGTCCAATATCCTACTGAAATCTTATCCATATGTTGTTTTCTTATCATATCATATTCATGACAGTAGTATATTTCATATCTACCGATCATGTATCCTAAGTATGCTTTTGTACGGAGCAGAATCCTGAACAACATACGCAAAACAAGAACGCCGATTGAACACAGTCCACTTGCAATGTCTTCGAAACATACTGGGCATAACGTGGAAGGATCGCGTGACAAACGAGTCCGTTCCGAGTGAGGCACAGCTTCCTAGAATTACCGCTATTCTCAAAAAGAGACGACTGCGTTGGTTAGGGCACGTGCATCGAATGGAACCAACACGTTTGCCAAGACAGTTTCTGCTTGGAAAGGTTGCACATGCAAAGAGGTCTGTTGATCGTCCTATACTTCGTTTTAAGGATTGCACTAAACGTGACATGACTACATTCAATATTCCAAGATGCCAATGGGAGGAGCTAACCTTGGACCGTGCTAAATGGTGTCGTCTAACTCACGAAGGCCAATCAAAGCACGACACGACCTGGTTTCGGCAATTGGAAGAAACACGCATGAGGCGTCACGAGCAGGCCTCCTGCCCTCGTCCACCTGTTACTTAAATCATCTGTTACTTAAATCATCTGTTACTTAAATCACCTGTTACTTAAATCATCTGTTACAGATGAAAATACCTATGATGGTGATGTTGTTTTCACATGATGGAATAAATCCGCGTCGCTATATGGACTATGTGACTGGGGTTCTATATAAACGAATCTTACAATTAAATAATGCTCTTATATTTTTCATTTGCCTATAGCCTATAATCTTCCTCGATAAATAAGCACTGAAAGAATTTTTCAAATCGGACCAGTACTTTCTGAGATTATCCCCTACAACGTCACAAGCTCACAACGTCACAAACTCACAAACTTTACCTCTTTACAATCTAATAATAATAAACTTGACACACTGATAACTCATATTACAAAGTTACATCTAAGATACTTTTTGTCCCATAAAACGCAAGGGGTTCTCCAGGATAACGAAAGATAAAACTTTGTAGTAAATGTAACTAGACTTTTTTGCGACACCTTAGTACAAGAGCCAGTAACATTGGAAGAACGAGAATTGTAGAAAAGCTGGTTCTTTAATATGACGATATATTATGCCCTTCCAAACGGGATTCAGGATACCTGGTAGCCAGTTAACGTTATATGTTTTAATGCGCATCACACCTTTGCAGGTCAAAATTTTAATTTATAAATAATTTTAGGAACATTTTTATTCAGTAACTTTTAAACGCTATTAAAAACATGAATTTATCACTGCCAGACAATTTTGTTATTGACAATAATGTGCCCTATGACATTCTTTATAAATAAAATAATTCATTTCAAACCATTTTATTTTTTCCATTGCAAAGAACATATTTTATTTTATTAACCATTATGATATTGAGATTTCACCGTAAACAATGAAAAACAACGATAAACGTAGACATATGACCTGGGACTGACGCCTTCTTGAATACATGCGTCTTTAAGAGGCGCTTTCACAATTATCGCTATCTTTATCATACAGCCAGTGCTGTGTTAAACTATAGCTATAGCAAGTTATTCTATACATATTATTTTTAATTTACGCTCTTTTATGTCTAAATAAAATAATATTCAAATTACAGCTATCTTAACATGGTTTGAACATAGTTATTTTATTTACAAAAAATAGCATGGGGCACATTGTTAATAACAAAAATGTGTGACAATAATAATTTCATGTTTTAGTAGCGTTTCAAAGTTAGTAAAAAACAAACATTCAAAAATTATATAAAAATCAATATTTTTGCCTGTAAAGGTGCGATATGCATTTATAACCTGGTACCTGCCAGGTAGCCCGCACGCTGTTCGGAAGAACATAAAGATTTATAAAAAAATGAAATTCGTTGTCGGCACCTTTGCTAGCTCTTAGTAGTTACAGGTAAGTTACAGTTGACGCGTCGTGCTCATATCTTTTTAGTATTTATATTTATCTTCATTACAATGGTGTATGAAAAGTTTTAATATAAGTTGAAAATATATTTTATGAATATATTTTATCGTTTAATTTACAATTTAACTTTATCAACTTGATACTTTATAACGTAAACTATATTGACTGTATATTAAATGTCTACAAAAAAGGGAAAGGAACTTCTTAGAAACTGGGGTACATAGACTTCTAAAGCTTTTTTTTACATTACTACCAATATATGTAGGTAAGTTTTTATTTTACTTGAACCCGGTAGATGATGCTACGAACGGGTTGTAAGCTTATTTTGAAAGATTTCTCACGTACCATCTGGGTATATGTTTGAGTGAGTCCCTTGATAGTTTGGATTCACAATTGGTAACCGTAGGTGAGGCTGCAATCGGATTTTGGGTTTATTAAAAATTTTGGCGTTTAAAAATACAATTGAAACGAGTGGTAACGCAGACGAAGTTGCACGGGTCAGCTAGTATTAGTATAGAAGTAAAGATTACATAGACTACACAGAGAAACATTATAAAAAGAAAAAAGGTACCCTTATTTTTGTTTGTAATGGATAATTTAAAAAAATACTTTTAAAAATGTTCACCTATAAAAAGCTATAATCTACGAGTAATATATATAAGCTGTATTTTATTCTCAAAATTTACAATAAACCGAGCGAAACGAGCACAATCCAGTATATTATGTTATGTTATCCCAAGTAATATTTTATATGTGAATGTGGGTTTGTTTATGCCTCTCGTATGCCTCTAGTTTCGGCTACTCAACCGATTTGCAAACATTTCACTTCAAAGTTTTGCATACACGTGACAGGGGTACATAAAAAGTGATAAGATATCTTTCATCCACGAAAATGTACTGTAGCCAAAGACCAGATTCAATTATAATAATAATATATATTTTAATGTTCCAAGTCAATGTATATATAAATTACAGTAATATTGTTATCTGCACTGGTTACAAACCGTATCGCAAGTAACACAGTTTCTTATAATGAGTATTATAAGGACAGTGACTTAACATATCTAATACATATAAAACTTCCTAGGTATGTGGTTAATTTGGAAATTTCCAATTTATTAGACTATTGTCTATTACTATTCCCAATGAGGCAAGTGTGAGATTTATTATAACAATGAGTAAATTGTGTTCTAAGTAAAAATGTATGTTTTGAACTACTAAAATTATAATGAATATACATTGACGGGAGCGAAGCCACGAGCAAAAGCTATCACATATCTCTTATAATATATCTTTCGGACAACTACTTTACTATAATGAGATATTTGAATAATTTATGAATCACCTCCAGGAGGCAGAGACTCCTCTCCAATCGCCTCCGATACGAGAGAGCGGTATTGCAGGAGAAGAGATACTTTCATCCACATCATCGGCTCAATCTCCTACCAGCGAGGAAACCGGACCCACTAACGAGGGTCTCCACTGTCTCAGCTTGGAAGACCTTCTTCGGGCCCTTAACGAAGCGAAAATGCAAAAGAGTGTGCGTATATTCACTACACTGGAGCATAGAGTTAAGGAGAACTATGTCATATGGGGGTTATATTGTAAAGTGACCAGCTCTAAGCACTAACTACTAAAAGTTCCAAGACCCACCAAAATGGCGTTGGCATAGGCAAAGCTTATGGATATTCTAAAATAATCGTTATATCTTGTAAATATAACCTAAAATAACTACTGTAAGAAAACGTGGAGCGTGTAGAGTTTTTGTGAAATTTTAATAATACGTTTAGTTAGGGCTTTTTTGTGGGAGCGCACGGGTACATTCAGTGCCCTCAAAGGGAATTTCAAAGATAACAAAAAATTGCCATAAAACTAAAAATAAATCTTGGTAACCTTTACCAACATTTTTCTATTTTTTTTATAGGTCAAAGTTATCCAAATAGAAAATGTAATCTATCGTTCCTGAATAGTTACTGCGTCGCACGATGGTTTGTAGTAGTCCGGTGAAGCTGTGAAGACCCTGCCGGGTCAATAGCGTAGTAAGTTCGAGAGAAAAAAAAAAAAACGGTGGTTTGTCTTTGTAGTAGAGGTCTGACGTAGGGAACTAAAAATATTAAAGTCATAATTATACAAAAAATTAAACGCTATTCTATTTATCTAATGAATACACAACATTATAGAGTTACAACTTTCAAAAATTATCGTGCCCCGCCCCCTCAAAAAAGAAGTGACAAAAAAAGGCCTGCGTTCGGTGATTTTCGAGTGTTTACTTTTATAAAACTTGTTGAGATAATTTAACAATAATAAACTCTGTATAAACAGTACTAATATACTGACACTTTTTCACACACAGAGATGATTCTCCTTACCTCTAAACTCCGTAGTTACTACTCATAAATGATCTGTTAATTTAAATATAGTATAACAAAAAAAGGTTTAATATAAAAAAAATGTTAGTTCACCTAAAAGTTGATTCTTTATTATCCCCGATAAATTCCCACAACTATGTATCGAAAACATTTTTTCAATTGTTGAAAATCTAAACGTGTTAATAACCTTACAGATTCTTCGACGTAGCATCAAAGAATACGAACTAAGCTTCGAACTGCAGAATAGCAGGAAGTTACAGAGGGACGATAAGAAAGGACGAGAGGAAGAATACCTGCGATACAAAGCCATTAAAGCACGGATCAAGTTAATAAACGCACTCATTAATAAGCAAAAAGCTTTCTCGTTTCCTTAAAAAATTATAAAATGACGCCATAATTTAATTCTTTCCCTTTATATTTATTTTATTTTGTAGTAATTAGTAACTGTAACTTTAATTCTGTGTTGTTTTTATCCGACTTCAAATAGATATAATAGCGTTTCATTTTAAATAGAGCGTTTCATTTTCATTTTTTAATTTTTTTCTTTGTTAGTAACCTCTGAACATTGTCATTTATAAAAGGATTTTTTTATTGACAAGAGAATCATTATTAGTGTTAAACTCTGAATTTCGAAGATATACAAGGAAACTTCTCAATGCGATATATGTGGAAATTGCGATATCGGTAGGCTTGTGACAACTTTTTTTTTCGAACTGACTATACTTTTGGCCTTACGGGCCTTCATAGCTTCGCCGGACTAACGGCTTGTGATACCGGATATAATATAATACAAAGACGTTCTGGTGATTGTTTTGAAGTTGAGAGACAAATAAATGTATACAGATTTCGAAATTTGAAAACAAAGTCTTTTGGCTACGTTTTTAGTAAACTAAGTTTTTTGGTTGAAATGAAATCCTAATTTAGTCCAGTGTTCTTTTAATTAAAGAGGCGAAGATATATGTAAAAATTTTAATTTCTTCATATATTGAAATACAGTACTTGGCGTTTGATTTGCCACGTCGGGCAAAAGAGTGAGAGGACTGACTAAGATCTGCTTGTTCAGTTTTGTAAAGCGTTTTCTCTGTCGCACAGCTCAATGACTGTGATAGACAAGGATAACGCTATACGATGCAAAACTTAGCCGACTATCTCGTTTTTCTCCCCGACGCGTCAAATCAAAACTCAGGTCCGTAATAAATATGGTATAAATATTTTGTTCTAAAAGAATCAAAATGCGTTATGGATCCTTGACTAATAATGGGAACGGATAAGGTGTACGACGATTTGTACCACAGTTAGGTCGTGAATTGCATGAATTAGGCAACAGCCCAAGCCGAGGTGTGCTGTGCACCCTTGAGCTAGTTGTCAAAATAAAATCGCCTGAGTATCTTAAGCACTTTAGTAGTCCGGTGAAGCTGTTAAGTAGTTAGGTCAATAACGTAGTCAGTTTGAAAGAAAACCGTTACAAAATATTTTGACTATTCGCTTTGCGATTCTAAGAAAACATTGTTTTTGAAAAATGTAAATATAACTATGAATTTGAGTGAAATCTTTTGTGAATATTTTAGAGCTTCCTATAATATTATTATATGTGTCGTAAATATATTTAATTCTTAATTATGTGTGTAATCTTTTAAATGTTCATTTATTTGTACAAAGTGTTTGGAACTATATTATTTTTATTGTTAAATACTATAATGTATAATTATAACGATTAACGAATTTTTTTGTTACGATCATGTGTTATTAGAATGTTCATTAATTCATAAAAATATTACTTTGAATTAAACTGTACATTGATGTTATTTTAAAACAGTTTGTACATTAATAATATGTAAATGAAACGTTTACATATACTTCTACGTGATCATTTATTAATTTGACTTTGGTTAAAGTGAAATATTTAATGCTTTTTGTCTAAATAAGCTAAATCTTTACTTTTAACTTGTAACTAAATAACTGATTAGAGATTTTTTGATATCATCAAATAATACGTAAATACTTTTTATAATTTAGAAATACTCGTTCTATACACTGCCGAATATTCTGTAAATAAAACTGTTGTATTGATATTACTATATAAGTTACCTATTATTTAATAAATAAGTTAGTATTTGTACGTAAGTACAATTATGTATAAGAATTAATTAATACACAAAATGAATACAACGTGAATCATGAATGTATTGTAAATTTCTTATGCATAATTGCGTATTATTAAAATGCCTTTATAGTTTATGGTTATTTACCATTATTATATTATAATCGTTATTGTACTTTAACAAGATTAATGAAATAGTTAGTTTATGATTGTTTCATGTAATTTATTAGGTATTATGCCGAGAGAGATGTCATAATGTGGGTAAAAATAAGCGTAAGAAATCAAAACTGCATCTTTACATTTTGAGCAATTTCTTTGTAATACTCATATATCATAATTTAACATAAAAGGAATTTAATGAGTGACCAGAGTAAAATATCGAAACTAGAGACCAATGTAAAATTATGAAACAAGAGACCAGAGAAAAATGGCGAAACGAGAGAGTAAAATGGCGAAACAAAAGACGAGAGAAAAATGTCGAAACGAGTCTTGAGTATTTCACTGAAACGGGAATCGGGAAACGGGAAAAAAAGTTCGAAACGAGAGAATAGATTAAAAAGCTAAAATAGGAGATTCGAGAAAAATATCGAATTAATAGATTAGAGTGAAATTTTGAAATCAGAAATTTGGCTAAAATGGCGAAACGAAAATCCAGACACTATAGTAGACATTCAAAATTTGAGACTTGGGTAGAATGGCGAAACAAGGTATGTGCAAATGATAATTCCAATTATGGGATGTCTTTTCTTTAAAAGAGACGAAGTGATTCGAGGCAGACATGTACAATGATTAATTAATTACTTGGTTAATTACTTAATTACCGTATTACCATCATCGACTGATCTAAAGTAAGTCTAATTTCAATAAAACTCTTAGCTATAACTGTAATAATATATAATTGATAGGTTGCTTGCAAATAATGTAAAGAATAGAAACATTTTTGGGCCTGAATTCTTTTTTAATTCTCATATCTAGTATCTACAATAAATAATACATTATTTATAGGGTCCGTTAAACTATATAATCATGTGTAATAAAACACGATATACTAGCATTTGCTAGCGGCTTTGTTCGCATTTTGAGCTAGTTTGAAACAGTTCGGATATAGTATTTATTAGTACTTAGTAGTTATAAGGAAAAGCGTGAAAATATGTACCTAATCTTCGTCATTTCGTGACTTGTTGAAAGTCAATATTTAAATATGTAGAAAACTCATACTAAATATATTACATATAAATCTAAGTAGTGGGTAAATTAAGTGAACTTATTATGTCTTACTTAAATTAACGCAATACATTCCTCGTGACAATTTAAATGTACTTAGTAATGTATATCTATGTATGTAACTTATATATACATAAAAAGGATTATAAATAACCATCTTTATATGTATAATAATTTGAGCCAACAATATATATGTAAAAACTATAATTACACCTTTTTACAAATTTCATTTGTAGTTGGAATCGTTTCATTTCTCTTAAAGAGATAATTAATAGACGTATTTAGATATTAAATGTATTTTACCTGTGATTTTATTATTATAAAAACGTTCTTGTGTGACAAGAAGTTGCGTTTCTAAAATGAATGTTGTATTAGACGTTACATAAAATACTTTTGTTTTCTTATCTCGTTTATGTTCTTTGATGATAGAAATTAATAAGAATTTACTTTAAAGTAGCAACAGATTACGTGACATTATGACATTTAAATAAAAACTTGCTGGATGTCATCACGTTATCTAAATAAATGCTATAAACGACTGTAGATAATTAAGACACGTAGGTACTTATAAAAATAAGTACGCGCTAAAAGAAATTCATTAATTAATTTTGATAGAAAAAAAATTCATTATCAGGCAGCAGTTTCTGCCAGTAATGTTGACAGAAATCATTTTTGTTTCTTTGTCTATATTAAAAACTAATTTAGTAATCACGCTGTGTTGTTAGAATACAATAAGCCGTGTTTAACAATAATTAACTGTCTCGGCAGAGGGCAAATATTCCAGTAAATACGATAGATTATACAGTTACATATATTTAGGATAAGCATTTTGAAATATTGTATCATATCAATAAAAAATATAATAACGATAAATATTACCGGTTATTTGCATAGAGTTTTATTCAAATAAAATAAGTTGTAACGCTCTGTAACATTTTAGTATATTTATGATTTAGGATACAGATTTGGTCGTAAATCTGAATTTCGATAGATTTAAAAGTCAGTTCTGTGTAGGTACCAAGAGAACCTGACGGAACATCTCTTTTTAAACTATAAATATAACCCTTTATCAAATAAAGTGCTGTTACTCTTTTTAAAAACACATTGGATACCTATCTATATCGGAATCGGTAGGTATTCTGTAGGTGGTAGAGCCACGCTGAAGCTATTACTGGTTTCAACATGTATGGATCGACTCGCTCGGGGTACGAGTACCACCCTCTCACAGAAAACCGACGTGAAGTAACAGTGCTTGCATTGTTGCGTTTCATTCGGTCAGTGAGAGCGCCGGATACACAACTCCCCTCCCCCTTCCCCACCTCCCCTTTCTCCCAAACACAGGCTGGCAACGCACTTGCGACTCCCCTGGTGTTGCAAATGTCTATGGGCGGTGGTAATCGCTTGACATCGGGTGAGCCACCTGTTCGTTTGCCTCTTATAATGTAAAAAAAATCTAATCTCTAGCTACCTAACTCAGGTTCATTGGTACCAACGTTTGAATTGATAGCGCTACAAAACTTTGGCTATTCAAATAAGATATGTATAGAATAATAGCGCTATTGGTTACACTATGTAACTTAGGTACGCTCTTTCGACAGAAGTTTAATATTACATATTGTACAAACAGTATTTTATAATGTATCGTCCTATAATCCCGCCTAAATAATAATGGCCAATAAAATTAATCATTTTGTCTGCTAATTCAATAATTGCATTAATGTTAAAGGTGAATGGAGGCGTTTGAGTACTATAAATTCTTTATTTATACAATTCAATACAAAAATACCTCGTATTGTAAATGATGAGAAGAACATTTGCTTCGCTGAAAATAAAGAACGTATTTATCTAAATAATTGAACGCCCCAAACAATAATTACATTAAGATCAGCAACAAAATGTAGAGATTCACGAATCGCCATTATTATTAATATTATGTATATGTTTAAAATAAATAATATGGCACTAAATATATGTGTGTGTTATTTGAAAATGTTTATATTCCCCGCGACGTTACAACACGAATAGATAATGTATTAATACTCTGAGAATTTTCACTTAAAAATCTATGCCTTTATTTTACGCGCCACTAGACCCTCAAAGAAGGAGGCCACTGCCCTTCGTGCTCTCTCATTGTCGAACATGGCACTTACCTCACAGGTCCATACTCTACCATTAAAAGCTCCGCAGCCCATCATCTTTTCCAAGTGTGTCGATTCTTGTCTGTCTCAGGACCATATCAAAGACACGCTGTGTTGGGCTCTCTATTGGTAACCCGATGCAATTTGTAGTCCGGTGAAGCTGTTAAGACCTTGATAGGTCAATAGCGTAGTCAGTTCGAGAAAAAAAATCCGATGCAATGCCTTATGTCTGTAGAGGTGGGTTTTCTTATAAGCTCGTTGGGCTAGATACCGCCCCCAAATTAAACGTCTGTCGTTAAACACCTGTAGGTGTGTTCCAGCAGTTGCACTTTCCTAGCTAGTTAGCTTAGCTAGCTAGTCCTTTAGGATAAGAGTGTTTACCCCGATGAAATAACGGCAGTGAACGATAAGTACCAGCCTGTCTCTCTAAACAGAGCGTGCTCACGCCTATGCCCGCGTAACCACAGATCATGCCGCCGTGGTCTGGGGGTAAATTTCGCTCCCGCACACCAGACTAGGCCCCCCTCGGCAGCAGCTCAAGCCTAGGTCCGTTCCCTCGGCGTGGAGCCCTTGAGTACGCTGCTCGCGCGATACAGTGACACAAAATCTTACATCACTGCGACAACATTACACATATCACCTAAAATTGACATATATATATTTTTTAAATACACTGTTACGGCCCTGTATGTACAACTTAACTGGGCTTTCGATACGAAATACATATAAGTGTTATTGAGTTATGTATGCTTAGTACACATATATGTCTCAACACCTCATATATGTATGAATAGTTAGCTTAGCTTAGGTTGGCTCAGATAGGTCGCGAATTGCATGTATCAGGCAACAGCCAAAGCCGAGGTGTGCCGCGCACCCTTGAGCTAGTTGTCAAAATAAAATCGGCTGAGTGCCTTAAGCGCTCGCCTTAGTAGTCCGGTGAAATTGTTAAGACCTCGCTTGGTCAATAGCGTAGTCATTCTGATACGCGACAAAGTAAAATAAGGACATTCCGACTAGCTTGTTACTACGTACATGATAGTTGAGTTCCAGACTGCTACAGATCTCTACCATCTCACTTGGTTACTGAAAATACAGCTTGATCCCGGAGCGTTATAAGACTTGGAGGCCAATACCGCAGCTGTGGGCACTACTGGCTGATGTTGAAGAAACATCAACAAAATTATTGGCAAAACTCGTAAAATATTTGACAAAACAACATATTTTTTCTCTGAACGCAGATTCTAGGAAATGATATGTAACGATTAACTGAGGAGGTGTTAGTAACGGCTGATAGATAACGTTGCGTCGGGTTATCGTCTGTGAGCAGTTGTATAGGGTCAAATGAGCCACAAACATTCGACCATATCATCAGCTAAAGTCGCGAACTATTACAAACGCTCGGATTATATATGACGTAATATGTCGACAGGAGGATATAATTTCACTGGGATGTCAGATGAGTAAAACAGTATAAATATGGGGGTTCAATAATGAAATCTTTTTCACAATTACAAAGCTTTTTTTATATAATATATCGTAGATGAAATATATTAACAATTTATTTTACACTTTCACATTTATGGCTTCTTTAAATAAGGTACAAATATTCCTTTCAAGTTAGTATTTTAATCTACATCGCTAACAAAGTATAAATCTCTATATACAAAAATGTAAACGTAATAATTTTTCGTTAAAAAAGTTTATCTTCTATGCATTTTACTATATATATACATACATATATACATATATATATATCTACGTAATAATTTTTCGTTAAAAAGTTTATCTTTTATGCATTTTACTATACTCCGTTAGTAGATGGCGCTCCAGCGCATCAATTTTTTTATCGTTTAATTTATGAACATTTTTATAGTATTATATGTGTTTTTGTACACAGAGACTATTTACACAATACTCATTTCGCTATTACTCAGTAGTTTTTTACGTTTCTTAATTATAACAATGAATGAAAGCAATCGCGTGTGAAGTCGCAGGCATAGCGAGTATATTTAACAAACTTTTGATATCACGAATGTGATAGATATTGTAAAGATCCAGAATACGCCCCCAAATGGTTAATCACAATGACACGTTGTTATATAGCTAGTGTGTAAGTATCTCCTCATTCAGTTTGTCGTAGAGCTTCAGTGGACATCTCACGACCCACGACATAGCACGTTTATACCGACATAGTATTCATTTGCGTAGCAGTGCCACCATGGTCTGGAAGACTTTAATTTTCGCCTTTTTGGCTGTTGGTTAGTACCTTTTCTATCTATTTTATTTTTATTTGTTGATAACAACATCGTCCTTATAGCAAGCGATAAAAGATGAGACGTAGACATGTCGACAAATTATATTAAGAGTAATGAGTGGCATATATGGTTTCATTGTTTTTTTTTCCTTTATTAAAATTCTTTGTTTTTCGATCTTATCGACCGACTCGATCGAATCTTAATATCAAATAATCATGTACTTTAAACCTTTTCCTTATTATATAAAATCTTAAAAAAATTTTTATTTTATTTTTGGTAACGAATCTTCTAGATTATTAATGCCGATGTCGAGTAGGTAGGTGCTCATATTACAAGTGTCCTATGATAAATTGAATGTTCTAACAAGATGGTGGTCTTCTTGTTAAAACTTTCCATGGAACTTTAATGGTATCTCAGAATTCATGCTCCGTGGTATTATGTCCCATCTAATTCACTTGTGCACAATAACCGAACTATATTACGTAAACCACAACCAATATTACAAAACATAGAGCCATATAACACAAGATTATGAATAAAATATAAAATTCACTTCTGACAGACTAAAAGACAAAAACTCCCTTACAACTTTTATATACATATAAGAAATACTGCAGAGGGTGTAATCTCAAGAAATCATTTCTATTATCCGTATAACAATTCGATTAACGTCATTTCTACCCAAGAACTTCAGTAAAACATCCTGTGTAAAAATATATGTAGATGATTTCGATTACTCGTTGTCGTTAATAACTTCGTAGCGCAGTGATACTAAATATTGAGTCAAGAGATTGCGAGTTCGATCCACGCACATGGTTGAGTTTTCTATGACGAGCATAATTGCCAGTGTTGTAGTTGGTATCAAATATTTATATGCTTATAATTATAAAGTATTAGTTGAATCCCACCCGTTTAGTTGAACACTAAAAAAGGGCAAAAGGTCAATCGAATCCTAAAAATATCTACGAATATAAAACATCTACGAACAATTCTATAATGAATGGTCATTTTTTTGTTTTTTTTTTTTTTATTGTAACACGGCAAAATGACTGCACTGTGCCTGATGTTAAGCACAATACAATCCAAAAACAATGGCGACCACCGAGTGACACACTATCCATCGCCGGTCGCCGTTGTCACGCCGGCCTGCAAAAATCTGGATATGCACAGGCTGATCCCGAAACGCGACCCGCAGAAGCGTATCACTATTACGGGCTTTTTCGCCATATACATGGTGGTTGTGACCCAGTCAGGCTTGTAAAACCTTACCACCCCGCTTTCGCCATTGCCTCGTTCGTTATTCAGTAGGGTGCACCACGTGCAGGTGAGGTTGGCTTAGGTGTCTCAAGTCTTAGATGTTATTCGACACCCCTTACTCCCTAGTCATAGTCCTATGCCAATACGTCAAAAGTTATGACGTGGTTGGGCCTCAAGGAAACCGTATTTTTATTACATACATATAGATTGTGTGTGTTAACATTGTGTCCCCACGTTTATTATTATTAAAATTAATTAGTTTTTTTTAAAATAACGAATAGTAAGAAACTAAGGAAGCTGTAAGTGCCGTTCGAAACAAGACTGCTAAAGTCAACATTTACTTTTATTATTTGTCATGATTACTATCGTTTGTCAATAGAATTACACAATATTTATTACTAAGTAAATGATTTACTTAATATATTCTTTGTAAATTTATAATGACTAGTGGGCGCCCAGAGGTCGACATTCGACCATATTTCATTGATTTTTTAAAATTTGAATTTTATTAGGGTTCCTTTGTCAAAGGGTATTATGTTATAATATCATTGTAGAATGTAGAATGAAAAGGGGTAATTGGAACGTAAGAGTAAAATAATACATACAGTCGAGCATAGCAACCTCCTTCACAACCTTTTTTGAAGTCCTTTATTGACAGATGTCAAAATGTCTTTTTTATTTACATGTGTGTATATGTTGTGTAAAATTGAAGCAGTAGTGTGAGTAATGCATATTTTAATTAATTTAATGTACTTCTAATGCATTTTATATAAAATAAATAGCTTTCTGCACTTCTCCTCCATATAAACTTTAACTATGCCAAATTATACGTTCATCAGTTCGCCCAATTCCGTTAAAAAGGGATACAAAGTTTAGGCTTCACGTATTAATATATATGATGATAATATCACAATAAAATTATTATAACATAGTAGACCTTATTTATTTGTAATAAGGGACGTTTGACGAGTATTTTCAATTGAGTTGTAAAAGGTATGTAGGACAAATATGAGAACAAAGTAATTTCGATTTGAATAACATTTGAGTACTGAAAATATTTTTTCATTTCATAGTTAAATTACGTGCAATTGTCTCTATAATATATAATTAATATATTTATATAATAATTATATATAATTATTATAATTAATGAACTATAATTATACCTACCTCAATTTCAATAATAATTACTATTCTTTCGAAAAATCATAATATTATCACCTTATCACTCTGTAGTTTCAACGCTATGAACTCTAATTTGAGCCACATCGTTGAGGTGGAATATGATACATAGAATTTATTGTATGTCTGTGTGCATCGGGTTATTAATAAAAGTATAAATTGAAGCAATGTTATGGCGACAGGATACTGTGATGGCGTCTCCCTGATATTAAATTAACAAGAGCTTATTCAGTGTAATTTAGACACCATATTATGGGTCTGTAATAATTCTTGTATGTCTGTATATGCTATGGACACTGTGCTTCGAGTCTTATATTTCATAACCTGCTATGATCATACAATAAGTATCAGATAAAAACAACGCTTTACACATTTATACTGTTAATGCCATTAAAGCAATATTATCATAACTATATAGATAAGTTAAATCATAAGCACTTCGACGGCGCTTTGTTAAAACTTGGGTAGTTAGCTCATTTTTGTCGGAGCAGACGCCGTGAATCCACCCGTATCTAAGCATCATATAGCTATTTCTTTTTCACCACCGATATTGAGAATATGGCACCTTACTTCCACATTTTATCTAAGACAGCGTGACGTTACAATATTACTTTACGTATGTGTGTGTTACCGTGCCATTTGTTTTGTCAAAGTATCATATAGGTAACGTATCTTTATTTATAACTAGCTATGCCCGCGGCTTCGTCTGCGTGGAAGGTTATGTAAAAAACAGTGATTAATAAAGTCATCCGAATGTATTAAGTCCATTTCCTCGTCTAATTTTCTCTCGTACTAACGCCGCATCGTCATTAAAACTACAATAACTTTTGATAGAGTAGACAGATTTTAATGAAACAAAGAGGATCTCCCGAGGATATGCTTTACGATTGCTGAGGTATTATGAACCCAGTACTTTAATAGTGATGCGTGTTCATACAAACAGATAGACAGACAGACATTTCTAAAAATGATTGAAATGTATTCTATTACTGATTCCTAGACACATACAACATTTTTTTTTCACGAAAATCAAAAAAGTACAGATGCGTTAAATTTACATTCTTATGTATAGAATATATAGATATCATAGCATAAAGGTATATATACCATAAACAATTATTCAACATAATAACAATTTGTTGTCTTTGTTAAAGTCCTGATGTACCAATTTTTGGTATATGAAAACAAGACACACAGATATACGTGTATGTGAATAAATATGACAGCAAACTCGTTTATGCCCCTCTTCCTGCGCAGCTCGCTTCGACCTATTTACCAATTTACTTTACCACTCCGAACACTTGGTACGAGTTCACGATCCTTTGACCGCTATATTTTTCACGGTACAAGATTATAATAGTGTACAATAGTGGTCGAAAATCCACCAAAATTCATTATTTATTAAAATATAATATAGTATAAGTTAATATAAGTATAAATTATTGAAGTGTTCTTGCTAAAGAGTGTCAAATATTGTAGGTTATAGTTGTAATCCGGTGAAGCTGTTAAGGCCTTGCTACGCCAATAGCGTAGTCAGTCAGAGAAAAACAAAACGTTATAGATATAAGGAATGTGAAGTATTAAGAATAGAGACTTATAAAGACTTGTCGATGGCAAGCATAAAAATGTTTTTTTTTTTAATTTATAACACTAAACCTACGCAGTATACAAAAAGACAGTAAACAAATAAAAAAACTAGTTGAGAAATAGAGGAGAAAAATTGAATTCATATATTTATATACAGTTATTCAAAGAGCTAAACGTATATTGTAATGCAGTAAACAATTGCTTGACAATAAACAGCCAGTCAAACTAACGCGTTCGTCACACCAAGGTTTAGATGTACTGCGGTGTACGAAATCGTAGAGACGTGAATCTGCCATCTTCTGTCAAGAAAGTATATAATTTTGTAAGTTCTAGAACGAAAATTATTGTATTATGACTTATAACCATGAGTTGTATATATTTTGATAATTCCGAGGATCTATTTACTTGACAAACATTTTATTTATTTATTTATTCTTGTGGAAAATACACCAGGCAAACAAAGATATCGATTCATTGATAAAAAAAAAAAACAGATTAATCTATCAGTGCACAGATGTACAAAAAACTATGAAGAACTGTTTTACTATTTGAAAACTTACAAAGTGCAGTTTAACGGTCAAATTTACTGAAGTAAGAAAAAACGTCAGATATGATAAAACCATTTGAAACAGTTTTGGTTAAAATGGGTTGAATTATATAATAAATGACATTATCTAAATTTATTATTAATTTTATTTATTCAAGAAAACCAATAGTTGAGATGGACTTAATTTGTCTTTTGTAGTGTGTAATGAAATCTATAACCTATGTAATAAAAATACACTTTCTTTAAGGCTCACTTTCATCAAAACTATAGAACGTATCGGTATAAAACTATGACAATTTAATCCAGAATTTTCCATAGATGGATCAAAACTAATTAATTTTTTTGGTTTTCTATTGACCCTTTGCGATTTTTTTGTGACTAACGAAGCGGGCGGGAATCTGCTCGGCTGACATATAACGGGCTCTATTGCTCCCATATGTGTCAAGGATAAGAAACTGGCATGCCGTTTACCGAATAATAAGCGATTATTGCATTCTAAGACAATTTAAAGTCAACCTCGAATAGAGTTGCAAGTTTAATATACGTACTCAGACGTGATACTCTTTAAGTTTAATCTTCTTGTTTCCTTCTCTCCATAATTGTCTTCACAAATGCGTTGTAATCCATAGTTACAGTTTTATGTTAAGGTTCATCACGGACGAACTAAAAAGATCGCGTCTTAATATTGCCGTACCGTGAAGCTCTCTGAATCCTCTTTTAACGGTTATGTTTCCTCCTTCTTAGACATCGGGACTTTCAAACGTAACTTGAAGAGGTATTTATGTAAGCTGGCATATTTATGACGGCTGGTAATAGTTTGACATTAACGCTACCAAAAAAGACTCCCTACACAGAAACAATTCTAACAACAATGTCGCAATGCAGTAAAAAATGATGTCTCAGTCACAATTCCGTAGTTTAATCTTTAATATACTCTAACATCGTCATATACATAAAATTATGAATTATATCTCGCCGCTCCCTCCGTGTCTGCAGCTCAAGCAAGGTTTGATCCCCCGGAGTAAAATCCTCGAGTACGCTGCTATCCCGATGACAGTGACACTGAAAATTTTCAATCACTAGTTGAATAACACAACACAGATCGCCACCACATACAACACACATACACACAGGTACACATACGGTAGAAGAGTTTTATTTTGTTATACCACTACACATGCGTGTCTCACGAGTTCTTATATGTATGAATAGCTAGTTTAGATTATGTTAGGCAGATTCGTATACAAGACAACAGCCCGAGCTGAGGTTTGGCCACTTTGGCACCCTTGTGTTTGTTGCCAAGCGGGGAAGTGCCTGAAGCGCTCGCCTTAGTAGTCTTGTGAAGTTGTGAAGGCCCGTCAGGCCAATAGCGTAGTCAGTTCGAAAAAGGAAAGTTGTGAATTATTCGCTGTCCTCCGCGATTTCACATGAAATAAACTTGTACTCGGCTCCCTACGATAGTAATTTGAGCATTCAGTTAGAATACTAGTTTTTTTATTAATCTGGCAATTACTGGCAGAAATGCCTATTTGGTTGAATGACTTCTTCCTTTTCCTTTTCAACTTTGCAATTTCGATGAATATTGGTTGAGAATTACTGTAATATTAAAGAAATTAAATGTGTTTACATATAAAAACATATTATTATCTATTCTTATGGTCCTTTGACCCGTTTACGAAGCATCGACCTGGACGGTATTTCTTGAGATTATATTATTCAAATAGACAAAGTCTCGATTTATATAATTATCGTGAATTAATATACCTAAGTTATGTAATATTAAAGATATTTTATATGTTATCTTTTTTATACAGTCACTATAACACTTCGAGTGTCTGGGTGCCTAATTAAATATTTTTTCAGACCACAGCGATAGCAGAAATAGCTATACTATATCGCTATCGAAGTGCCAAAGATATAATATATGTTGTAAACTAAAATGTGCAAAACTCTTTATAGATTGACTCGTAGGTAGATTCTGGTATTGTGTGTAATATAAAGAGAACTCAATGTACTTTGACTTTAAGACTAATTTAAAACTATTTATTTTGTTTGAGATATGTTTATAATATTACATACTTATTATTAATTATAATGGAAATGTTTGTTATAAAGTCGAACTTGATAATATAATCAAAGTATAACAAGAGTTCATATGAGTTCATTTGATAACTAATCTTTATTATAATTTATTTAATTTAGCATTACTTATAATATTTATTTTATAGTTAAAGTACTGTTAGAGTATATCCAATTATAATATGGATATTATTTTGTTTAACTTAGCTGAGTTTTTATTAAATTTACTTTGAACTTCACAATTTTAGTTAAATCTATGAATCATTCAAGGTGTTTCATTGTGTTGTGCATATTTAACGTGGATAAAAAGTGAAGTGTAATCGTTTATTATTTTGTAAAGAAACAAGAAAACCCTAACAACAACAGTAATATATGATGAAGGAGGTACGACTTGATAGGTTTGTGCGAAACGGCACGGGAAAAATAAATTACACTTAGTTACTTAGGGATTTTGTCCTGGATTAAACCTTGATTAGGGAAGTAGATTAAACTTCTACTTGTATGTCATGTCGTTACCCTTATTAGGCGTGGTTTAATTAGCACCAAAAGTCTTTTGTCTACACTTTATTTATTTTTGATTAGCTGACCCGGCCACGCGTTGCTGCGGCTCAGTTATTAAATCATTACATATTGATAAGAATTCATAATTGTTAAATAATATGATCAATAAACATTACTTAACGATTTTTTTTTAATATAAAAATCTACTTTTTGTGACTTAAATATAAAAGTTAGAAATATGCTGTCGCTGACTTTTTTGTTTTTTGGCATTATCAAGCTCTACAACTTTTCTCTAGAACTCAATCATATATATCTCATCGTTAAGGCAGCAGAAACATTTTTTAGACGACCGTTTTTTCTCCGACTACCGCAAAAGTCTTTTTATTTTTGGGGTTAATATATAGACATACTATAACACACAAATAACGTTTGGTTTGGTTTGGTAGATCCAGATATTGCCCCCTATAACCTCACAAACTTTACCTCTTTATAATACTAGTATAGATAACACGGACGGGTGGCCGGTTCGTAAGGCGATTACATCAGCAATATTTACTTACGGTTTTTTTTTAATAATTATGACTATATTTACATAAGCTTTTTAGGGTGGGGGGTAATTCTGCTTACGTTATACTTGATCGGCACATATTCTAAATCATATTTATATTATCTGAGCTGAATTTGTTGTCCTTTATTATATTAGCTATGAAAGAAAACGAAATAAAATTATAAGCTTAGGGGCTGCTCAAGGCCGTAAGCAAAATTACAAAATAAGTAATGCTCTTACCAGCTTATAAGATATTCAGCGTGTAAATTAAGTTAAGTTTACTATGGAGCTGATATACGTCAATAAAAGCTCCTAAATAAATTAAAAAAAAGAAAAATAATAATATACGTACATACATAAATAATCATTTCATTTTTATTGTTGTCATTATTGTAAGATAGATAAGTCTAGTTAAGTTCTGTTAATATTGTCAACCTAGATAAGGTCTCTTTCTTTTGCTAGAGGTTTTACTTATTACCCAATAAACAAAAAAAATAGGTAGTAAACACGCTAACCCTACAAGCGACTGGCTCTCAAGCACAGATGTCTGAAAATATCAACAACTGCTTAGTGAAAGATTTTCTACTTAAGGGTAGCCAGTCGGACTGAAAAACTGAAAAAGCCCTATTACCATGTTATGATTTTGTCACATTTTTTTCATCACCGAATGCTTTAAAATCTAGGCCCGTATGTGATTCTAACTCAAGCCAATTTCGAGCACTGATAACGTTTGTAAATGATACATCCGCAGTTAAACATAATAAAAAATAATAATTAATACGCTTTTCAGCTGTCCTTGCCCAGGAGTATCAACTCCCTGAAGATAAAAGGCAACAGTTAAAAGATATGCTCACAGCACAATGCAAGAAAAATGGCGCCGAAGACAAAGTAGCCGATGTTGAGGTAAAACCAATAAAATAGATTCTAGATATTCTAGATAGAGGATTCTAGATAGATAGGTATGTTGCAAAAATATATTATACAACTTTTTAGAAGACCATAACAAATACATGCGGTGAAGTCGATAACCCCCAGTAATGTGACTTTTTTTATTACTACGGTAAAACATTTAACACCGATGTAAAGTAACGTGATCACTTACCATCAGGTGACCCGCTTGATCGTTTGTCTCCTATAATATAAAAAAAATATGACATTCTATCTCTGACGGGTGATGTAGCGTAAGCTTGATAAAGAATATATCTGTGATAAAGTTTATTCCGACTTAATTTATCATGATATCTACTTAAGTATTCCTTAAAGCACTTTAAAAACGGTTTTTATTATTTAAAGATTTCAATTATTATTATTGGAATGAAATTTCTTAACGCGGCCTGTGGTAGCAGTTCAATAACAAAAATTGTCACGTAAGGAAAAACAGTTTCCATGCGAGTTTTTATTGCATACGAGTGTGTCTACGTGTTGCATAACCTCACTACTGAATTCGTGGAAATTTTAATAGAATTTATAATTCACAATTTTATATGTAATTTTAATTAATGACTATTCTTAGCAAAATATTAAATGAAGCTTTTTGATTTGATGTGAATGTAAAGAACATTACGTTAAAAAACTTTTTTTCTATAGAGGTCCCCTAATCGCACACATTTTTGTTATCTAAGAAAATATTGCATAATCATATTTACTTGTTCTTATCAATTTTGATTATGACATATATCTTTAAACGTTTGATATTGTTCCTAGGCCGCTGGTCGTGCTTTTGTCGAATGTCTCAAAGGACTGGTGGATATCGGTGTGCTCAAAAACGAAATCGAAGATGCAAAACCCATCGGAGCCCTCGATGAGGTGTTCAAAAAGTATGTTTAGCAATTAATAGATCAATTATTATAACACTTTATTTAAAATATTTATTTCTTAAATACACTAGGGTATCGGTTGCTAACACGATATAGATGTGGGACAGTTTTCGTTACATAAAAAAAAATATTACAAAAACAAACATAACAAATTATAAACTATAATGTGGAGTGAAAACTGGTCAGATTTACATGAGCCTAGCGTTAATATTCTAAAAAGAAGAATGTTAATTGAAACAGTGCATTAAAAAATGTGTGAATCCCGTATTCAGGTATTGCGCGAAGTCTCCGCAACTCAACGGCTGTATAAACTCCCTTTTGGACGGTGTCACACCCTGCGTGGACCCTAATGCACGTGGACATCTCGAATCAGTCAAGAACAGTACTAACCAACTCATCGATTTCATCTGCTATAAAGACGGGGACAGGATTGCTCGTAAGTTCTCTTTAGATAAACCGACAAAGTCGTTATAAATTCGCCCTTAAATTAACTAAAATAACGTAAAACCTAGTATCCCAGGTATTAATCGTGAGATATTCAATCTTTCTCGATGTTACCGTTTTTAGCTACACGCAGACGAAACGTCGAAGTACGGGGATTTGCTTCCTAGAATAAAGCCATACTTCTGTCACCGTTGTAAATCTATTTTCAATTACCCAGCGATGTTCCTGTAGGTGCACTTGAAAATGTAATAATTCTAGGTTTCGTATATTGCAATATACGAATATATAATATGTTATTATAGATGAAATAAAGAAAAACTATAAAGAATCTTCAGCACGATAATGAAATAATAGTTAAGCTTCCTAGAATAAAGCCATACTTCTGTCACCGTTGTAAATCTATTTTCAATTACCCAGCTATATTCCTGTAGGTACACTTGAAAATGTAATAATTCTAAGTTTCGTATATTGCAATAGAATATGTTATTATAGATGAAATAAAGAAAAACTATAAAGAATCTTCAGCACGATAATGAAATAATAGTTAAAGGAGTTTTTTTTAAATTTAATTTAATGAGAGTCAAACGAGCATTCGGGTCGCCTGATTTAAAGTGATCACCGCCGTCCATAGACACTAATGACACCAGGGGAGCCTTCCGGCCAGCCTGTGTTTGGGGGAGGGAAACACAAAAAGTTTAAGATATATTAAGAGCAGCACGAAAATCAGTTCACCTGGACTAGTGAAACTTGGAATCAGTAAAACACATTCTTTTTTGTAATATTTTACTCGTCTTAATTATAATATACTTTATTGTACATCATATGACACATACAAATTATCGCCTAGGGTTCTAAAGCGATCTCTACCTAGCATATCTCGTATTAATTGTTTGGTATCATGCGTTCTTACTCTTACCTACTCTATTACATATATCTATCTCATTTATAGCGTAGTTCTTTTTTCCATTTACCTCCGAAACGTGCCAAAATACAACCTCGGATTTTACTGCATTCTGATGTTGCTCAGCAAGTTTGAATACAAAAACTCTTACTTAAATATTTGTAGGTACCATGACTATCAACAGACTGTCGTCTTTCACTTACTTTTAATAGGAAAATAGTATGGTATAACCATTTTTGTTACTTCCTTTCAGTATTCATTGCTGAGGGCGGTCCCGAATGTTTTCAAGAGAAGGCTGATTCAATCAAGACTTGTTTCACCAAGCTCAGAGAGAGCTTCCCGACTGCTGAAGCCGCTAAAAGCCTTTCTACTGCCGTAAGAATATCTTATGATATAAATAAAAACGAAATGCTGTGGGCAAAATTTATACAATTAAAAAAAAGTTTAAAAAATCGTACGAAAAGGTGAGAAAGGATAAAAAAAGTTAATATAAAGAAGTGAGTGAAACAAAAGAGAGCAGCGAAATGTTCAGAAATATTGACAAAGTTCACAAATTTACGTTTAGTTCTTATTTTATTGCATAACAAGGGAAAATAACAAAGGGAACTATTGGTTTCATTTTCTTCGCTATTACTACATCAATTCGGGTCGGGCGTTTAGTAAGTACATAATATTATCCAAAAAGTTTTTTAAGAAGTAACAGCCGCAGTTTGTTGACTTTGTCTAATGTCATATCGAATAATAAATAAATACCACGTAGAATCAATAATTTACTACTCTGTATATATGTATAATACACACTGGTCAAAACGCGAATCAATTCAAACTAAGCAGCTTAATTTAAACTTTATTACAATCAATAAAAAAATATTTCGTCGTTCGTGATTCGATGAAGTAGAAGTCACCTTTCAGTTTTTGCTCTCCCTGATATATATTTTTTTACGTGATAACGTCTTATTAATCGATGAAACGCCGGCTGCGCGCACGAAAAAGCATGACTCGTTATCACGTTCCGCCTGAGCCGAGCGTGCAAGCGAGAGCGCGAAACAAGCGATAGAGAGGCATGATCGGCCTAAGCGTTCGGTTTGTAACGCATGTAAGTAATCTGTATAATTGAAGAATAAAAATATTTGAATTAACGAGTGCAAATAAATGTAAATTTATCAAGACATTTTTTTCCATTTTCATTCAGACGTCGATTTTTTAAAGTGTTTATATAATTTAAAAAAAAGTGGCAAATAACTGACTAGCTATGATGAAAATCTTTGTTTATAGGAGTATACCCTTTGACAGAAGAACCCAAATAAAGTTCAAACATTAAATAATCAATAAACTATGGTCGAATGTCGAACACTGGGCGCCCACTAGTAATGATAAATCAATGATAATAATTGAATTGAATTCATAAAAGTATGCAATTTTTCATCAATGTTTTCTCATGACCTTATCACGTAAAATTATCGTCCGTGAACCGATTTTACAGGCAACCAATTTTTTTCTGCACACTCTTGGTCCGCACCTTACTTCTGCTTTCGTTTATTTTATTAGTTACCAGCGGGCACGGCGGACGTTGTCCCGCCCTGATAATAAAAAAAACCTTGAAGTTAGACATAGGCTGTGACTTTATTGTAGGCATTATCAAGCTCTACAATTTTTCTCTAGAATTCAATCATATATCTCTCATCGTTAAGGCAGAGTTCGTAAGAAACGTTTTCGTTCGACCGTTTTTTGTCCGACTTACTTTGGAAAAATCCGACTACCACAAAAAAAGTCGATTTTCAATTTTCGGGTTAATATATAGCCTATGGCACTCACGAATAACGTGGTTTTCTATTAGTAAAAGAATTTTCTAAATCGGTTTAATAGATCCAGTGATTACCCCCTACAACGTAACAAACTCACAAACTTTACCTTTTTATAATATTAGTATATAGGTGTCATAAATCGTTATAAATTTGAGCAACTATTGTTATTATTTTACTTAATTAATTTAGATCGGATTTTTTTTTCTAAGATTATTGATTTTATGGCGGCTTCACGAAATTGATGATTGATTGATGATATTTATTACCTTTTTTTATTTTGATGTTCATAAAGGTGCATAGAGAATATAGCTTGGTTGTCAATACTATCTACATGCAAAAGTAACGTTGTAGTAGTAATATTTCAATTCTAAAAAAAGGAGGTTTTTCTAACGCCTAATGAACTGAGCTCAAACTCAAACATAATTTTATGATCCACTGCGTATGATTTAATTTAACGATTCACGGTCGTGATCTTCATTTGGCATACACAAAAATACTCTGGAGATACCTCAGCACAGATCTAATTTATATTCAAACTCTTTCACAATAACTGCCATACGATTATGGAATACATTACCACGTCGACTTCAAGATGTCGAAACTATAAGTTTAAAATTCAGTTACACCACTATTTATTTGAAATAAGGAGACGGTGTTCGTGATTTTACAATTTGTATTTATATCTTTTGCTGTGTGTGTAACATTTTGATTACTCTTTGTCATTGTTATATATTTATACGTATGAAAGTAATGATGTATGTATGTATATTTATGTTATATATGTATCTATATATTAATACGTGAAGCATAAATTTTGTATCCCTTTTTAACGGAATTGCGCGAACGGATGAACGTGAAACGTGAAGCCTAAACTTTGTATCCCTTTTTAACGGAATTGGGCTAACGGATGAACGTGAAATTTGGCATAGTTAAAGTTTATATGGAGGAGAAGTGCAGAAAGCTATTTATTTTATATAAAATGCATTAGAAGTACATTAAATTAATTAAAATACGCATTACTCACACTAATGCTTCAATTTTACACAACATATACAGACGTAAACAAAAAAGACAATTTGACATCCGTCAATAAAGAACTTCAAAAAAGGTTGCGAAAGAGGTTACAATGCTCGACTGTATGTATTATTTTACTCTTACGTTCCAATTACCCTTTTTCATTCACATGATATTAACCCTAATAAAATTCAAACTTAAAAAATCAATTAACTATGGTTGAATGTCGACCACCGGGCGCCCACAAGTTTATTTTATTATAATATTATATACATATATATATTTATTTATCCATTTTCTTTTGTTTGTCTATATAAGCACTACCTACAGAAGTTTTTGCTTAACATCAATACCGCTGGTTAGCTGGAAGAAAATGCCTCATGGCATTAAGCTCGCCAGTGTACAAATCAAAAGCGCAATAAAGAATTAATTCATTCAAATATTATTTTTCCAGGAAAGGTGCGCTAAGTTCGATGAGCTGACGACTTGCGTAGTTACCAGCCTAGAGCAATGTAGTAACCCAACACCTGGAAACATGGCCGATTCTCTCTTCAGATTTATTCGCAAAGGATTACCTTGTGCGACGGTAAGAAATCAATCTATAAAAAAAATTATAGTTCTATACACTAAATCTATATATAGAATAGTGGCTTATTACTCGAACAGACTACGCTATCGGCCTAGCAAGGCCTTAACAGCTTCACCGGACTACGAACGTAGTATAGTGGCTTGTGTACATCTATATAATATTGATATTTTGTGTAGAAATTTTGCAATCCATCATATGTTTGATCGATTAATACACTTTATAAAAATGTAATTATTTCGTCGAGTGCCAATAGATGTGAAAACCAGGCTAATAACTTTAACATATAGATTATGAAATTTAAATATTCTAATTCAGACGATAATTAATTTAAAAAGACAAAAGAAAACACAGTTACTTCATTGTTTTGAGTTTTCCCTTCTGTCGACTACCCGTATGACTGCTTCGACGTTTTTTTTAAATAATATTGATGAGTCGAAGCCTTTATTTATTAGTCTCCATTCGCCATATTTCACAAACCTTGCATCGGTTAATCTACAATATTTATAAACTCTCTTATACAAAGAAACTTCAGTAATATATGATTTATGGTTGAATTTCAACCTCTGGACAACCACTAGTTATTATAAAACACTGTTTAGTAATTATAATTTCTTATTTTTGTAGTCGCAATAAAAAACATAAAACCTAAACTTTCTCAAGTCACCCAGAATCATTCTTTTTTACGGTTAAGAAAATTCTTGAGACTAATGTTGTCTTTTAATTTTTCATTGCAGAATTGATCACTCTACCGCAACTCTAAAGAAAATTTGACAGTTCATCATAATTATAAATACTTTTCACTGATATTGATATATAACAATAAAGATTTATGATATTTTAAAACGATTTTTAATTTCAAAATCAGATTTTTATATGAGCTAGTTCGCATATGGGTGAATGGGTCGGCTCGTCCGGGGTAGTATCACCCTCTCAAAGAACACCGACGTGAAGTAAGTGCTTGCATTGTTGCGTTTCGTTCGGTCAGTGAGAGCGCCGGAGGATTGTGTGCGAGATCGTGAGATCTATCGTTATTGTCGCCAAGTGATAATTATTGTCTCTGAGGGCGTTGTCTCCAACGCACTTGCGACTCCTCTGGTATTTTGCTAGTGTCTGTGGACGGTGGTGATTACTTAACATCAGGTGATCCATCTGATCGTTTGCCTTCTATGATATTAAAAAAATATATATGTCATAGTGGGAGCATCCAGCAGTCGAAAGTTTGCTAACACCGCCATCTATTATTTTCTACGTTAATCAATATAGGCAATGTGTTGTTAATGCACTTCTATTTAATTATTGTTAATGTGGATTCTTGTAAATTATTGAGTAATTTAGATTAGATTTAGATTAAACTATTCATAACTTCTAAGCATTCCATATGTTTATTCATATAAGCACTGATAGAAGTAACTAAATAAGCCGGTGTCACGCCATACGACGCGAGACACCATCTTAAGAAATAGTGGCGTCGTGCAATAACATTTCTAACTTGATTTGATTCTTGATTTAAAGTAGACCTAAATTAGTGTCACGATAATTAAAATCGGACAT
>MU159622.1:32485-48640 GCA_015888305.1 Antheraea pernyi
ATACGTGAAGCCTAAACTTTTTATCCCTTTTTAACAGAATTGCGCGAACGGATGATCGTGAAATTTGGCATAGTTAAAGTTTATATGGAGGAGAAGTGCAGAAAGCTATTTATTTTATATAAAATGCATTAGAAGTACATTAAATTAATTAAAATATGCATTACTCACACTAATGCTTCAATTTTACACAACATATACACACGTAAACAAAAAAGACAATTTGACATCCAATAAAGTCAATCGTGACAGTGACAGTGACAGTCAATAAAGAACTTCAAAAAAGGTTGCGAAAGAGGTTGCAATGCTCGACTGTATGTATTATCATTTACTCTTACGTTCCAATTACCCTTTTTCATTTTACATTCATTCACATGATATTAACCCTAATAAAATTCAAACTTAAAAAATCAATTAACTATGGTTGAATGTCGACCACCGGGCGCCCACAAGTTTATTTTATTATAATATTATATACTTATATATATTTATTTATCCATTTTCTTCTGTTTGTCTATATAAGCACTACCTACAGAAGTTATTGCTTAACATCAATACCGCTGGTTAGCTGGAAGAAAATGCCTCATGGCATTAAGCTCGCCAGTGTACAAATCAAAAGTGCAATAAAGAATTAATTCATTCAAATATTATTTTTCCAGGAAAGGTGCGCTAAGTTCGATGAGCTGACGACTTGCGTAGTTACCAGCCTAGAGCAATGTAGTAACCCAACTGCTGGAAACATGGCCGATTCTCTCTTCAGATTTATTCGCAAAGGATTACCTTGTGCGACGGTAAGAAATCAATCTATAAAAAAAATTATAGTTCTATACACTAAATCTATATATAGAATAGTGGCTTATTACTCGAACAGACTACGCTATCGGCCTAGCAAGGCCTTAACAGCTTCACCGGACTACGAACGTAGTATAGTGGCTTGTGTACATCTATATAATATTGATATTTTGTGTAGAAATTTTGCAATCCATCATATGTTTGATCGATTAATACACTTTATAAAAATGTAATTATTTCGTCGAGTGCCAATAGATGTGAAAACCAGGCTAATTTCATAATCTATATGTTAAAGTTATTAGCCTGGTTTTCACATCTATTGGCACTCGACGAAATAATTACATTTTTATAAAGTGTATTAATCGATCAAACATATGATGGATTGCAAAATTTCTACACAAAATATCAATATTATTTAGATGTACACAAGCCACTATACTACGTTCGTAGTCCGGTGAAGCTGTTAAGGCCTTGCTAGGCCGATAGCGTAGTCTGTTCGAGTAATAAGCCACTATTCTATACTTCAGTAATATATGAGTTATGGTTGAATTTCAACCTCTGGACAACCACTAGTTATTATAAAACACTGTTTAGTAATTATAATTTCTTATTTTTGTAGTCGCAATAAAAAACATAAAACTTAGACTTTCTCAAGTTACCCAGAATCTTTCTTTTTTACGGTTAACAAAATTCTTGAAACTAATGTTGTCTTTTAATTTTTCATTGCAGAATTGATCACTCGACCGCAACTCTAAGGAAAATTTGACAGTTCATCATAATTATAAATACTTTTCACTGATATTGATATATAACAATAAAGATTTATGATATTTTAAAACGATTTTTAATTTCAAAATCAGATTTTTATATGAGCTAGTTCGCATATGGGTGAATGGGTCGGCTCGTCCGGGGTAGTATCACCCTCTCAAAGAACACCGACGTGAAGTAAGTGCTTGCATTGTTGCGTTTCGTTCGGTCAGTGAGAGCGCCGGAGGATTGTGTGCGAGATCGTGAGATCTATCGTTATTGTCGCCAAGTGATAATTATTGTCTCTGAGGGCGTTGTCTCCGAGATTATTGTAACAGTATTAAAAGACAAAGAAGTCGTCGTTTCATTTCATAGTGTCGATCGTGTTGTGAAAATACATACAAATGGAGGATAATGCCATCCGCGTGCTCGGCTCTCTACAGGCTCTACATATATACTCTGACATATATATTACTCTTACTGTAAGGATAAAGATACTGAATTTATATAAGTTTTAGATATAGAAGTAATAGGTTACGACTTAAACAAATGCATCTATAATTAAGCGTTAGTAACTTTGTAACTACACTAAAGTTGTCTGCATCAAACTTTTTGACCGCTCTGAAGTAGATGTGCAGAACACAAATTTAGGTATCAGGGACGCACATGAGGGGAAAGGGGAGCTGGCTCGCCCGCGCTCATACCTCTTCCCTATTACACCCACGCGACGTCGACGCGTGTCGGTGTCAGTGCTAGTTGCAGTACAATCGCATCTTATTAGAATAGTTTTGTTGTGGTTAATTACATGATATTGTATATTGTATACTGTATTGTATATTGTATATTGTGTATTGTATATTGCTTTCGTTGTATTTTTTTGTTGATATTTGTTATCTTCTTTACTTTTTATCTCTATTCTTAGTTGTTGATATTTAATATTAGTAGTTATTATTAGAAGATCCATCCACTTCGAAAAGTGATGTTTCCATAGAAGTGGTTGCCACACTATAAATAAATGTATTTCATCTTCGTTTAACTTCAATAACTAGATATCAGGTCGGCGCGAATTCTAATAATAACTACTAATATTAAATATCAACAACTAAGAATAGAGATAAAAAGTAAAGAAGATAACAAATATCAACAAGAGAAAAAAACAATGAAAGTAGCAATATTATGTAATTAACCACAACAAAACTATTCTAATTAGATGCGATTGTACTGCAACTAGCACTGACACTGACACGCGTCGACGTCGGTGGGTGTAATAGGGAAGAGGTATGAGCGCGGGCGAGCCAGCTCCCCTTTCCCCTCATGTGCGTCCCTGATACCTAAATTTGTGTTCTGCACATCTACTTCAGAGCGGTCAAAAAGTTTGATGCAGACAACTTTAGTGTAGTTACAAAGTTACTAACGCTTAATTATAGATGCATTTGTTTAAGTCGTAACCTATTACTTCTATATCTAAAACTTATATAAATTCAGTATCTTTATCCTTACAGTAAGAGTAATATATATGTCAGAGAATATATGTAGAGTATAAGTTTTAGATATAGAAGTAATAGGTTACGACTTAAACAAATGTATCTATAATTAAGCGTTAGTAACTTTGTAACTACACTAAAGTTGTCTGCATCAAACTTTTTGACCGCTCTGAAGTAGATGTGCAGAACACAAATTTAGGTATCAGGGACGCACATGAGGGGAAAGGGGAGCTGGCTCGCCCGCGCTCATACCTCTTCCCTATTACACCCACCGACGTCGACGCGTGTCAGTGTCAGTGCTAGTTGCAGTACAATCGCATCTAATTAGAATAGTTTTGTTGTGGTTAATTACATGATATTGTATATTGTATACTGTATTGTATATTGTATATTGTGTATTGTATATTGCTTTCGTTGTATTTTTTTGTTGATATTTGTTATCTTCTTTACTTTTTATCTCTATTCTTAGTTGTTGATATTTAATATTAGTAGTTATTATTAGAAGATCCATCCACTTCGAAAAGTGATGTTTCCATAGAAGGGGTTGCCACACTATAAATAAATGTATTTCATCTTCGTTCAACTTCAACAATAACTAGATATCAGGTCGGCGCGAAAAATACGTCTCCGTAAATAACAGCTCACTTGAAATGTGAGCTTTTATTTTGTATTACACTAATCACGTATAGTGTCGATGCAGTCAGGAGTGGCAATAAATACTTCGTAGATACTATCACTATTTATTTAGCCAGAGCTTCGCCTTACAATACTTGGTATATAAGAAGCGCCTAGATATCACTGACATCTTGCCTTTTAAAGGCCCATCTATATTAGTCAAAGCTATTACTATTTATACATAATTCCGCAAAATAATTTAAGTAACACAAAGATAATAAAGTATGAACAAATTAATGTTATTTAAGCTATATAACAATTTTATATAATTATCCTTATTTATGTATCTCTAATATGTTTCCTAATCTGTTTCGACATGTAGATCAGCGACATCTTGCCTTTCATGGCCGAACTATGAAGTCAAAGAATATACTATTATTAATAATGATCAAACTAATGATTCAATTCTATATAATGATATCCATTCTTATTTAAGTCTTATTAAAATCTATATAATATTAATAATTCTTATTTATGTATCTTTAATATGGTGGCGCTAGTGTTAATGTGTCTCTGTAATATGGTGGCGCTAGTATCAATGTCTATATCTAATATGTTGGCGATAGTGTCGTTGTATATTTATAATATGGTGGCGCTAATATCAATGTTCCGGTCGTGTTGTAGTCTCGTCTCTTGAATGTGATGCATCGGCACCGGAGGTGGGTGATAACATTTGTTTGAAACACAGCCAATGTAAGCACGTTTCACAATCCCGCAGTGAATTCAAAAGATGCAAAAATAATACCCGAAAAAGAAATTTAACGGCCGGAGTATCTTACTTTCTTCTTTAAATACATGTTAAATAAGTTATATTTTAAGCTTTAAACTAACAAATAATATCAAATTCTGAACAAAATTTCCGATTTTAAACCTGTGGTACAAATGTTTGGCCAAGGCTCGCCAACCACTCACAATAACGAGAAAAAGTACTTTATTCATTGCGTGTTAATGTTGAATTCACACTAAATGTTGTTTATGTTGTCTTTTCATTTGTAAGTGACGGGAGTAATTTATTGCTTTGCTCGTCTTATCGTATTAGATATTTTGAACATTTGTGACTTTATTACTAGGTGTCAGGGTTGTAATTAGGTTGAACTTAAAACTGTTTAAAACTTGATTTTCTCTCTTTCTTAGTAAACAAATAACTACATAAGTATATATTTACGAGGACAGCAGTTAGCTTCGATTTTGTACGTGACCCTTTATCTAGTTATTGTTGATTGATGTATTTCATCCACAATAATGCTATTGTAGCGACACGCGTAATATATTTACATAGTATATGCTACAAGATATACCTTACAGACACAATGTTAAAATTCCTATAGTTTTTAAATTGTTTTGACTATATTATGCGTCAGGCCGAACTTAAAGAGCTACATAGAAAGCGGCCAAAAAGGTTGACGCAGATTATAATAAATGTGGTGAGAGTTTAAATAATAGGTCTTTACCTATGAAATTGCCGTTCTGCAGTACTGGCCATTACAAATCAAAATAATTTTTGTTTGGCTGAGAATTCTAATTTCAAATTAATTTTATTTTAAAAACATGGAATTCTTTTTCCAAAAGTAGTCATTTGTTTATTGATTAGTGTTACATTTTCATCGCATTTCAATCTTTTTTGTCATCATGGATACGTTAAAAATTCGAGTAATTATGGAATATGAGTACCGTCGTGGCAGCAACGCGGCACAAGCGGCACGCAACATCAACGACGTTTACGGAGCTAACACTACAAACCAACGCACCACCTGTTATTGGTTTGCTCGCTTCCGTTCTGGAAATTTCGACCTGAAAAATGAACCTCGCGGTCGTCCGAAGACTTTGGCCGACAATGACGAATTAAAGGCGATTGTGGAAGCTGATGATACACAATCTACGGCTGAATTAGCAGCAGCTTTCGACGTTAGCGTCAAAACAATATTGGTCTATTTGCGTCAAAGCAAGGTAAAAAAGCTTGACAAATGGGTGCCCCACGAACTCAATGATCACCAGCGCGTCGAGACGTGCCTTGCACTGCTCAACAGACACACAAATGAAGGAATGTTGAACCGCATTGTTACCTGCGATGAAAAATGGATTCTGTTTGATAACCGCAAGCGCTCAGCAAGTTGGTTGGATCCTGGTTCAGCACCTAAACAATGCCCTAAACGAAAATTTACTCCTAGAAAAGTGATGGTCACTGTTTGAAGGTCTAGCGCCGGTGTGATTCATCACAGCTTCTTACCAAACGGGGTGAGCATTACTGCAGATGTGTACTGTGAAGAACTGAATACAATGACTCCAACCAGCATTGATCAATCGCTCGTCTCCGCTGCTCCTGCACGACAACGCGCGACCTAATACTGTACAGCAGACGGTCTCCACGTTGCAAGAACTGGGGTTGAAAGTTCTCCGTCATTCGCCCTACTCACCAGACCTTGCGCCTATAGACTACTACTTTTTACAGAATTTGGATAACTCCTTGGCGGGAAAAAAATTCAATACCCGAAAGGCAGTACAAAATGCCTTTGAAGATTTCTTTAAGGGCATCAATATACTGCCACTACGTTGGCAAAGATGCATTGATTGTATGAGTGATTACTTCGATTAATTCAAATAAAAAGTACATGAAAAAAATTAGTTTAAATTTTTTCATACAAAACGGCAATTTCATAGGTAAATACCTAATATATTAAAAAATCTCCGTACAAGCTAATTTTAAATTACGTAATTATAAATATCATTACGATTTCTCTTTGAAGACGAAATTTCTAATAATAAAAATGTGCAGACAATTCCAAAGACTGACTTCGCTTGGAAATTCTTTTAATGTTTCAGGAGTCTATCGTATTTTATATGGACTAAATTAAAATTCACTTTCACTAATTTTAAGTTTACCACGTTACATGTTTTCACAACATATTATATAACAAATTTAAAAAATAAAGCTTGAATAAAACAACAGACAACCCTTTTCCATATTTATTTAATGCGAATCAACATTCATAAAAAAGCAAATTTTAAAATGAGCAAATATATCACACAACGCCATCTCAAAATACCCGACAACATGGACTTTCTAGTTAACTAAACCTAACTACATAATATCTAAAGCTGAAATACTTAAACTATAATATTATATCAAATAAAACCAACATACATTTCAAAAAATCATTAAGTTCCTTATAATCATCTACATAGTTTTCGCATCAAACAAAGTTTTAAAAAAATATCAAAATATAAAGTAATATAAAGGTATAAAATATAAAGGTTCGTATAGATTAAAATAATGACCTGTATTAAATAAAAACAAATCATATGTTTTTCTCCTTTTCCAAACAAATATGTACTTATGAAATATCCTGTATAAAGTATTCTTAAATGTCAATCGCTATATGAGTAAAGAAAATATTAAAAATTTTGAAACTAATTCAATTAATATACATAAGAATTAAGAAACACCATATTTAACCCACTAAAAGAAGCATAGGGTTACTGTGTCCAGCGGTATGTATCTTTATAATACAATTTATAGTCTGTGGGTTGATGACGGAAAAACGGTCATATCGTGTGCGAACGGCAGAAAATGGAAAACTATACTTCTAGAATGAAAACATTTTATAACTCTTTGATCACTTTGAAAACATAAAAACTCTTTCTAGATTACATACAAACCGTAGTATTTCTAATTAATATTTCGTGTCATCCTTACGTTTATTCTGTGTTTAAGTTATGCAACATAAGAACAAAGAAGCAATATTGTATGTGTCTTTAGCTTCAAGTATATATACTAGTTTACAGGCGTAGCTATACCTTTGTACCGGGGGATAGGCAGGTGGGGTTTAGGCAAAAACGTAAATGTAGGTACAAAATACACAAACGTTCTGATACAAATTACACCATAAAGGTGGTTATGCCCTTATTCAGTGTTCTGATACCTAAAGAATCAATGAGAAAAGTTCTAAATTCATTAAGAGATGCCATTAAAATGGATTACAGGAATGAAATTATATTTAAAAAATTACAAAATATATGTAGATTATAGAAATAGTTTAAAATTTCGATGTATACATATTATAGCTTAAGCCTAGGCAAGTTGGAGGGAGTTTTTGGCCGCATAATTTGGCACAAAATTTTCAAAAATATATACGATATGTTACAGATATCTTTTTTATTATACAATCATAAAAAACCTAAATCATAATCGATAAGCATTTAAAGTTACTAATTTGACACAATGAAGAACTGTCGTACACAGTTTTATAGGAATATTTTACTCAAGTTACTTTCCTGAGGCTATAGAATGACGAAGATATTTTCATCAAAACCATAATATATTGTTTTTGAAATGGCTTTTATAATAAACATGAAACTGTAGTTCTATGAAATAAATTCCCATTTTGTACTTAACAATTATCAGTAATAGTCAATGGAATTGGAATGTTACAATGATTTTTGTATAGAGTAGAAATTCAAAAATCGTTGGAACGTAATAAATTAAATACATCAATAACAAAGAATGACAATAATATCGACTGTGTAAACGCTAATCGACATTTTGCACGTTAGTCAATCGACAATTTGCACGTTAGCCAATTGACTTTGTACACGTTAGCCAATCGACATTTTGCACATTAGCCAATCGACATTTTGCACGTTAGCCTATTAGTCTTTCGAAAAAATATATATTAAAATAAAGAACATAATTTATAATAGCAGTCTTTTAGGCATAGTTTTCAAAAATATATACTCTGTCTTTGGACGCTTAATTAATAAATTGTTCATGATTAATTCAGGGATGTGAAAAGTTAAACTGTTAGTTTAAATATCTAATTAAATTAAGTACCAATTAATCCTACAATCGTTAATACGTTTCTACGCTGAAGCTTTACATAGCGTTATGAGGAAAATCTCTAGAATCATATTTACGGGGGGATAACTTGGTAACAGTATTCAGTTTTAAACATACAAAGCGACTGCTAATCCCATTATAAGTACCGATGTTGCAAACGTTGATCCACTGGCGGCGCTAGGTTTTGTGCTTTTTACGGTTGGATCCTGAACAAAAAAAATACACATAATCAGAATATCTATTAAAATAAATGTCATACAAACAGTCCAACAAAAAATATCTTTTGGTTTGTTTTATTCTATTAAAAGATGCCTTTTTTTGTTAAAATTAATAAATTTATGAACTATGACAATTTCATAGAAGTTATAGAAGCTGAGCTGGGGTGGCTTAGAATCGAAAAAAAAATTTGTCGAAAAAAATCGAAAAAAACAATATTTGAAAAAACTATGCACACTCTTAGGTTCATTGACATCACATATTTCTAAGAACCATTTAAATACCACGGGCATCATCTGTTGTCGACCTTTATTGACCAATTACATTGCAAAAAGCAACAATTAACGTAACAACAACATAGAAAAACGGACATAGACAAAACACAAAAATCGCCATAATAAATACACTTCAATACATTTTTCTATAAAGGATATATTATTTTCATAAGCCTTCATTTCGCTTGCAATATTTGTTTAAGACAAATTTTGTAAGCTGAATTAGAATCGGTTCCTTTATACATACGTTTTTTTTTCGCACTGCTTACGACGCTATTGGCCTAGCAAAGCGTTAACAGCTTCACCCGACTACCTTCAGACCTACGCCTTTGCAATTTATATAAGAATACACGAAAATGCAATATAAACAAAATGGCGAATTTCAAAATGGCCGTCATACTCATTGAAAATAAAAATCGATTAAGCTTCAACGTATTTGTATTCTAAGTATATTTTCTAAGTATTCTCAAAGTATTTTTCCCAAAAATATTCCTTAAATATTAATTTATTTCGATTTTTAAATAATAACACACGGAAATATTTATTTTAACTATTTAGGTGTATAAAGTTTTGAACCAAAAATATTTTTCTTAATATAGTAAAGAAGTCGCTATACAATTTTTTATTAATTCTCTGAACGTTTAAAGCATTGGGCCCTTTTGTTAGAAGTAGTATTATATAAATACGTGTTAAATCGTTCGTACTTAACCTCGTTCTATTGTGGATTGTATTAAACAAATACGATTGAGGTCATACGAATAATTATTGTGTAGTAAATATTCTTCCTGTATTGTAGCAATGAAATAAATTAAGTAAATAATGTACTCGGTATGTGTATATGATTATACACATAACTGACACATTTCTTTCCCTTTCCTTTAAGTTGTTTAAAGATTTACGTTACGTTTTTTGAAATAGAATTAATTTGACTATGCAGAAGGTGGGTTATGTTGTGAATTGTTTATTTTTCTTGCACAGCGTATAATATAGCCTAAATGATTTATTTAACATATGAGATGTCATTAAATTCGTCTCAATTGTTTAAGTGACATAGTATAAATATTATTAAACATGACGTTTAAATAAACAAACAAAGATGCAAACTCGTTCATCGATATACTTAACTAAAAAATTGTTAGTGTTGATAGGGTCTTTTTTTGTTATCGCCCTAAAGAGTATACAGGACAAACTAAAATGCCATTAGAACTTCTTCCTACTATAGGCTTAGAAAATTCGTTGCGTATTTTATTCTTGATATACCTCCAAAATCCAAAGACATAAAATGACATACATTGTATAATAATTATTGTCCCTTGCTACGAGTAAAAAAGGCAAAATTGTTAAACTAAACTGTTCCTAGAGTTCCAAATATATATTTTTTTCTTAATAAAATTCAAACTGGAAAAATAAATACAAAAACCATGCGTGCAATTAACACACGGTAGAAATAAAACCTTCACTTAATGGTAAAATATACATATAAACGACACACATGAACAAGATACCACATTGGTTATAACGGATTTTCCCAAGGCTTTCTAAGAGACACACACGTACAACTTTTGGCCTAGAGTACATATTGCGTAGTAAGAAACACCGTATAACGTATTCTCTCTCATTCTCTCGCACGTAAAATCCTATAGACGTGTATTTTTGTCTCTTTTTAACCTCAATTTTTGTTTCCTTTAGTTTGAAATCATAATTGTTTTAAAGAATTATATAAAAATCTCTTTTAATTCAATTGTCGTGTTACTTTCACCCAGTTGCTCACGCATTCTATGAAACATAAGTAGCACCAAAGAACATTTAAACACTTGGACGCCATAAAACAAAGACAATTCTTATTCTGTTAGAAACAACTTACGGAATGGTGTCGACCCTTGACACAATCTTGATGCTAAAGAAAAGTGTTAGTAATTAATTATATTATCATATAAAATGACGATAACGATTTTGACATTATATACAAAGTCGTATATCTTAGATAAGGAGCGGACTTTGAATTAGAAAACTTCGACATCTATTATCGCGGGCGGATTAGTTATATAAAAGAATCAGCATTTGCTACCGGTCTCGCTTTATGCTTGGACTTTGAGGTAAGTACAAAAGTAAGAATGATTTGGCCAAAAAATAAGTTGTAATGTTCGAGTGGATTGACCAGTGTAATGCTAAATCTATGTTCGCAAGTTCGAAGCCGGGTATGTACTAACATTTTTTTCGAAATTCGCGTTCATTTACTAGTTTAAAGTGGTAACACTATTAGATGACGGTGAAGAATAACATCATGAGGAAACCTGAACCTGATAAATATTCTTTACTGAATGTGGGAAAATATTTTTTTTGTTTTTTTTTTTTAAGTCATAGGTGACAAACGAAGATGTGGGTCACTTGATATTAAGTGATCAACACCGTCCATGGACACTAACAACACGCGAGGAATTGCAAGTGCGTTGCCACCCTTTGGGGGGAAGGGTTAGGGGAGGGAGAGGGAAGGAAGAGAGGAGTGGGGAGGGGAGGTGGGTCTCCGGCGCTCTCACTGACCGAACGAAACGCAACAATGCAAGCACTGTTACTTCACGTCGGTTTTCTATGAGAGGGTGGTACTACCCCGGACGAGCCGACCCATTCATGGTGAAACAAGTAATAGTTTCGGCAGGCTCTACCACCATCAAATATAGTACTGTTTGAAATTGCCAATTGGCGTGATGATTATTCCCATACCTTCCTTTGAGAAGAATACTGTGGCCCTGTAGTGGGTCTCTTATAGGCTGATGTGATGATGATGATGAGCCTACCAAGTAAGCTAACCTCATATCAGTGTTTTCTCTAAAAAAATGCTATGAGACCGGCGTTTTTGATGGGTTCTACCGTAGAACTTCTACGGCTAACAGAAAAGTAAATATACATAAGACTCTATCATAGGTAAGTAACCCTATATTTTGTAGTTTTTTTTTCTGAATTAATGACATGAACTCAGCGTTTTTCATAGACTCTATACCTAGTAGACAAGTAAATATGTGCGGATCTCCCAAGTGAGCGATCTTTATTAGTGTTTAAAATTCAAGGCGCCACATATTTAGAGGGCTCCAAGCATAGCAATCTATAAGAAAAATAAATATGCGTAAAACTTCGAAGCAAGGAGCGACCTTTTATTAATATTCTCCCTAACCCTACGGGTTCTGTGTTTGTGTAGATACAAGGAATCTAAATATAGGTGGGACTCCTAACCGAACTACCATTTTTAGTGTTTTGTCTTAATTTAGCCACTTTAAAATTTACGCTCAAAATTTTGGATTTCCTAGTAACATTTGCTATACAACTACAATTTTGATAGCAATAATGAGTACTGATACTCCAAATTATTGATAAGTATGGAAAATATTAGTATATGGATAATCCCAGTAAGGGAATTAATATATATTACTAATGTTTACAACAAATTTGACTACTGTAATAAGTTATACCCAGCGATAACAACAATGTTGATTTAATTTTTTAAACCTAACATAGACTATAACTACATTAAAAAGCTAAAACGGGCTTGAAATAATATGAACTATATTTTTGAAATGATATGCTATCAGTCAAATAATTGATAATGTCATATAACTTACTTCAAAAGCTTTGCAAGGTGTTGATTTGCGAATATACTTAAACAGAGACTCGACGATATTAGCCGACGTTGGCTTTTCGCAAGTCTCTAATACGCCAACCACGCACTTCTGTAGCTCCGTTAGTTTTTTACACTCTTTTTCCTGTAACAGAAACATACTTATGACTAAGTTAACTCATGGGTCTAGTGTGAAATTTGTTTTTTTTTTAAATATAAGTAGTGGTTGACTGCGACCACAGACGATGACAAATAGTTTTGTTATCACTGAGAATCTATACGCCTTTCAATTGCAATTACTGGTACATAGTATGTACAGATCTCGCCTAACTTTTTGACCGCTCTGAGTCTAGGTGCCCCGAATACAGATTTAGATATAAATACGTATTAAATTATTATAATATCGAGACAACTCGCTTCAAGATAATGCTAATTTTAGTCACCTATAATAATATTTTAATTTTATTTTGTATTAAACTATTGATTATATTATGTGTAAGCCCGAATTCACGGGTATATTTAAAGCGGCCAAAAAGTTTGGCAAGGACTGTTGCAGATAACACTCCCAAAAGCTATCTATCTCCAAGACTTCTTTATACTTGAGTAGCATTTGATAAAGTTCCTAGAAGTTGGAGAAGGAAAACGTCGTGTTCTGACCATCACATGATGGTAAGGCTATTCTAAAGCGGAGCTATTGATAAATGGGGGTCTACGGTGACAGATTTTAAGTGTAGCAAATTCTAGATTATGGAATTATTTTAAGTGTAGCAAATTCCAGATTATGAAATTATTTTAAGTGTAGCAAATTCTAGATTATGGAATTATTTTAAGTGTAGCAAATTCCAGATTATGAAATTATTTTAAGTGTAGCAAATTCTAGATTATGGAATTATTTTAAGTGTAGCAAATTCCAGATTATGAAATTATTTTAAGTGTAGCAAATTCTAGATTATGGAATTATTTTAAGTGTAGCAAATTCCAGATTATGAAATTATTTTAAGTGTAGCAAATTCTAGATTATGGAATTATTTTAAGTGTAGCAAATTCCAGATTATGAAATTATTTTAAGTGTAGCAAATTCTAGATTATGGAATTATTTTAAGTGTAGCAAATTCCAGATTATGAAATTATTTTAAGTGTAGCAAATTCTAGATTATGGAATTATTTTAAGTGTAGCAAATTCCAGATTATGAAATTATTTTAAGTGTAGCAAATTCTAGATTATGGAATTATTTTAAGTGTAGCAAATTCCAGATTATGAAATTATTTTAAGTGTAGCAAATTCTAGATTATGAAATTATTTTAAGTGTAGCAAATTCCAGATTATGAAATTATTTTAAGTGTAGCAAATTCCAGATTTTGAAACAATTTTAAGTGTAGCAAATTCCAGATTACGAAATGATTTTAAGTGTAATAAATTCCAGGTTACGAAATTATTTTAAGTGTAGCAAACTCCAGATTATTAAATGATTTTAAATGTAGCAAATTCCAGATTACGGATTTATTTTAAGTGTAGCCAATTCCAGATTATGGAATTTTCTTTATCGAAACAGCCCGGTTTACGTTTCGAAATACTTTAATTAAATATATGGGCACAAGTTTATCAGTTTTCGTTTCCTTTTACTTATCTATATACCGGACGTAAACAATCATAAGTCATCACAATTAGTTAATTACTGAATATATATATTTAAAGTATCATGTTTGAACATTACTCAAGTAGATAGGAGACTCGACTACACAAGCGTGTGAAAAGCTTAGTAACGTTTCATTTATCGTTTGAAAGGATACATTATTTATAATAACACTAGTATTTTGCAGGCGGCTTTGCTTGAGTTAGTGTAGATTGAAATATACCCTTTGTCCATTTTTTTCACCCCCAACGACGTTTAAATAATATTTCATGATGATCGGTTGAGAGGTCGGTAAAACCGTAACACACAAATAAAAAAATTATATTCGCATTTAAAATATTAGTTAGGATATGTTATTAAAAACATAATTAAATAATGGGTTTCGGATATTATCCTCCGGTATATAGATATATCTTTATACATTTAATTCTTCTGTCCGTGTATGTGACTGAACTCCTCCAAAATGGCTGGACAGATTTTTGATGATTTTTTTGTGCGTTCATGTAGATTCAAGAATGGTTTACATTCAAAATTGGATCCGGTAGGTGGCGCTGCGGTAGATTTTTAGGATTTTTTTTCTATTATCAAGCCAGGCCAATGTCCTTCGGGCCTGTTAGTACTCAATAAAATAAAAGAAAAACAAATACGAAGGTAACAATTTCTGAAAGGATTATTTAATCCATGTAAAATATAGTTTGTGTAACTCAGTAACTAAACGGCTAATATATACGTACATACATAGATACTTAACACGGAACTGACAATTATTTTCCTCATATATAATTTTCCAATACACGAAGATCAAACTCGCTATCTGTCCTACTAGTAGGGTTAAATACCACTACGCTAAAGCCTATCTGTAAGTATACACATAATAAAATACCCTAACATTTGATAATACCACAAAAAACCACACAAAAGTTAACATATGACCTCGGTGAAAGAATCATAAAAATCGGTTATATAATCTCTGAAATAATCACGCGTATACAAATATACTAGAGAAACAACGAACTTTCCAGAAGTCGATTAAAAATGCCCTCATTGTCAATGATATTATAAGTAAAAACCTGTAAATACGTTATAAGCGCTTCGACAGCGCCGCGTTAAAACTTGGCTAGCTAGCAAAAGTGATGTAGCCGCGTCAATCCGCCCGTATCTAAGCAACATATAACTATTTCTTTTTCACCACCGATACTGGGAATATACCATCTTACTTCCACATATTATCTAAGACTAGCCTCTGCCCGCGACTTTGTCCGCGTGGAATAGTTAACGCTAACACACAGCGGAAGCTCTCGAGAGGAAAAAATACCTCGATTTTGCAACATTCTTCATTGCTGCTCCGCTCCTGTGAGTCTTAGCGTGATATATCTAACTTATCTAGAGTTACCTCTTTATGATATTAGTATAGATAATATAATTAGTTAATAGCTTCTGCCCGCGACTTCGTACGCATGGAATGGAAAATACCCCGATTTTGTAACATTCTTCATTGCTGCTCTATATAGCCTATAACCTTCCCCGATAAATGAGCTACATAACGCTGAAAGAATTTTCCAAATCGGACCAGTAGTTCCTGAGATTACCCCCTTACAACGTCACAAACTCACAAACTTTACCTCTTTATAATATTAGTATAGGTAGTGTGTTGTTACAATATTACATTACGTATGTGTGCGTTATCGTGCCATTTGTTATTGCCATATAATATCATTGGTCATTGTACAAAATAATATACTCACATCAAAAGTCAACGTGGGCATGTTGTCACCGGTGAAATTTTGCACGTTCAAATTGAAATTGCCACCGAGTGTTGAGTTCATGCATATCTCTAATTCTGGTTGTTTATCTTGAAAGCATTCCTGGCCCCCTTCCGCGATGAATACTG
>MU159622.1:54799-76592 GCA_015888305.1 Antheraea pernyi
TTTAATGAACTTTTATTCAGGAGATGAATTTGAATTGAAATTTGAATGAATTTATACATGAAAAGAGAAGTGACTAAAGTGGTGATTACAAACAAAACAAAACTCAACTTATTCATGTTTGGAATCATCATCCTTAAATGCAAAACACAGTACAGTCTTGTATTTGATAGCATGCCGCGCAGAATTAAAGCTCTCATAGTAGCCAAAGGTGGATCAACAAAATATTAACTTTTCACTACATTTTCTTCATTTTTGTTCGAGAGTTAATAAATACATATTTTTTCTATAATGACGATGTTTTATTAGTTTTACAGATACTTACGTTATTAATAATATAGTAAATATACATTGTACCTCATAAAAACAATACATATGTACAGTATCACCTGATAATTAACGTTTCATATAAGATCTTATGGTGCGTCTAATAATATGGTCAGGGACTCTACATGCAGATGGTGCGCTATACTACGCGTCGTTAGCAAGTTGACGCTGACGCAAGCTGAGTACGTCACGATCATGTCGAGGTCATCGGTGACGCGAACCCATAAGTTTTCCCTTACTTTTTTTTTTGCTCGAACTGACTATGCTATTGATCTTACCAAATAAATTCATCTTTTAAATCACTCAACACGGCTAAATAACTTGTCACATCAAAAACTGATCGGGTATTCCGTGACATATCAAAATCAACTTACAAGCTATCCTGTCTCCTTCCTTAAAGCAAATAAATTCCGCCAGCTGTTCAGTAACATTTGAGACGGTCTTCAAATTTTTCCGCTCCTCGACAGTGAAACAGGGGCTGGTTATATTGAAGAGGTTATTGAAACAGGACTTGAAGCTTGGCTTCTTTTCGCAGTACCTGTTGACAATGTAACAGTAATTAAGATACTTTAACTTAAATTACACTCCGGTCTTAGTAGTATTATCTAAAGCCATTTACATCTATGGAAAGGAAAAGAAAAACGGACACCGCCCATCCTCGGCATGATGGCCAAAGATTGCGAAAGACCTCAAGAAAGCCTAGTTGCAAGAATCGACAACCCAAGACAGATTGGCTTAGCGCAAAAAATTACACCTTCCATCGTTGCGTTTTCGGCTATCATGTTAAGGCGCTAGTATAACGATATTCCAAAAATCGGACCCACTGCCAATAAAATCATAACCAAAAAGCTGTAGATAAGTCATAAGAGCTTCGACAGCGCCTTGTTAAAACTTGGCTAACTAGCTTATATCTGATGGCTACCCGGTTAATCCGCCCGTCGTATCTAAGTGTGAGCTACCTCCGAATGACTCACAACTATAGCGATGATTGCTGATTCCGAAGTTGAATTTGAAGAATGTTGAGGTTTTCTTGCAATAAAAGACTTGTTACTAGTAGAGCAAGCGAAGGATGTGCTCGTATTGCCGACTCGTTCAAAACAGGATATCTATACCGCCCGCGCCGGTTTTTGAGGCTGCTCTCAGGCACGATTGCAGGACAAAGCACCGTTTACGCACGCCGGCGGCGCTCCGCCAATCAAAGCGCTCATTGCGTCCTAACTAACTATACAGGCGGGGCGGTATGGAGATGAGTCATCCTTCGCTTTCTATTTATTTATTTACAAGTGTATTACGTTTGTACTTACAACTAACAACTTATACTAATTACTATCAAAGCTATGCACTATTTGTACAAATCACTATAAAACTAAGCACAATTAAAATAAATAAAATTGTCGCGAACACTAAGCAACATATAACTATTTCTTTTTCACCACCGATATTTTCGGGGAGGTAGGGTTTTAAAGCCCGACTGGGTCGCGACCACCATGCATGTAGCGAAAAAGCCCGTAATAGTGATTCGTTCCGCGTCGCATCAGCTCATGCACATCCAGTAGTAAATGACTTTTGCTGCTCGGGTACTGGTGAGATGATTAACACTGGTCACCTCTGGATACGGACGGAGGTTGTTTGCTCACGCAGGCCGGCATGACAGCGGCGACCGGCGAGGGATAACGCATCTCTCGGTAGTCGCCATTGTTTTTGGATTGTACTGTGCTTACCATTAGGCACAGTGCAGTCACTTTGCTGTGGTACAATAAAAATAAAAAAAAAACCCTTTACCATTTCATTTTTTTAGTGGACAACGCGCGACTGTGGAAATATGAAAGTTTTGGCTTAGTGAACCGAGTTCAAATTATGTGTTGTATATAAAATGTATGTACATAAAAAAGAAATCAAATTCTCATTTTAGATTACTTATAAATAACGCGAGAAAACCCTATTATCCTTATACTGTAAATGCGAATATGAGTTTGTTTTTTACGCATTCATGACTTTAATATATGCTTGAAATAACATAAAACTGCATCAGGGGTACAGATACGAACATAAGGTAACTTTCATGCGAAGAAAAGAATTGTTTTTGAGGGATAGATCAAATCTACACTAACACGAGTGAAGCCGCGAGCAAAAACTGTATATTGTAAAATACTGTATACTGTAAAAAATAGAAGGCAAAGAACAGGCGGCTCACCTGACGTTAAGTGATCACCGTCGTCTACAGACACTAGCAACACGAGGAAAGTCACAAGTGCGTTGCCAGGCTGTGTTGGGGGAAGGGGGAGAGGAGGTGGGCCCCGGAGCTCTCACTGACCGAACGAAACGCAACAATGCAAGCACTGTTACTTCACGTCGGTTTGCGACGGTGTGGGACGGGTGGTAGTGTGCGCGAGCTCCGTAATGCGCAGCGCACGGTGGCACTGAGGGCGATCCGGGCGTACCGAACGGTGTCCTCGGCGGCAGCCTTCACGCTCGCCGGCTCCCTACCCTGGGAGTTGGAGGCAGGAGTTCTCGCCGCCGTGTACGCATTCACGGCGGCGAGGAAACGAATTGGGGAGCTTCCGGCTCCCAGGGAGGTAGAGGGGGAGAGACGGCGTCTCAGGGAGGACGCCGTCGAAAGGTGGATGCAGGACCTGGCGGACGCGCGCTTCGGGATGTACACCGTTGACGCCGTCCGCCCGGTCCTGCGAGACTGGATCGGGAGGGAGTTTGGCTCCCTGACGTTCCGACTGGTGCAGGTGCTCACCGGACACGGTTGTTTCGGGTGGTACCTGCACCAGATCGCACGCAGGGAGCCGACCGCCGCCTGCCATGAGTGCGGCGCTGACGAAGATACCGCGCAGCACACTCTGTCTGAGGATCGGGTGGTAGTACCCCGGGCAAGCCGACCGATTCATGCTGAAGCCAGTACTTAATGTACAAATTGAATACAGTAAAAATGAATTGGATAAAACTTATCACAGTAATATGTGGTTTAACACATTTATAAAGGTGTTGTTTTATTGACCAAAATATGTTCGTACCGTTAACTTTTAAGTAAATAACTTTGAAACAATTATGGCATTTAACAGTTATCTCGGTTAGCGCTGCGTAAACCGTTACCCTTACTCGCGGACAGCTTCTAATTTATAATATTTTATTTATTGAATGAAGAATGGACCTTGATCTGCGCATTACGTGTACGACTCTATGCGTCTACGTGACAAAGAAAAAATGTATATTTTCGTTATAGAGGTTAAAGACCTATAACGGATATAATTTTTAATAATACAAATAATAAATCGTGTCAGATACGTTTTAATCAAAACAATCCACGTTCACCTCCCACGCACTGGCTTTTTTATTCGATTGTCTATAATACGTGAGAACATTTATAATTCATTTTAAATTTCAAATACCTAGAAAATATAAGCGACAAGAATTATATATATTTTTTAGAAATATCGTCAACATATGCCACTGGTTACTGGAGTACTTACTTTTTGAAGACTTCATCGACACTTCCGTTGGGCTTCGCTTCTTCGATCTCTGCCTGCAGCTTCGCCGGGTCTACCAGGCTCAGCAAACATTGTGATAAATCGTTAAATGCAGCCTGAAACAAAATAAAAAAAACAGAAGTTTATAACTCTGTCATATTACAAGAAAATTATGTTTTTGTATGCAGGAAAAGTTTTATTTCTATTTTGAACTTGTCCGCGACTTCGTCCGCGCGGATTAGTTACTTTGGGAAAACGCTAGTACGCAGCGGAAGCTCTTAAAAGGGAAAAAGAATTCCGAATTTGAAACATTCCTCATTGGTACTCAGCTACTATTGGTCTTAGCGTTATGATATATAAGCCTTCCTCGATAAATGAGCTATCTAACACTGCAATAATTTTTAAAATCGGACCAGCAGTTCCCGAGATTAGTGCGTTCAACCAAACAAACAAACCCTCCCGCTTTATAATCATTATATATATTAATACGTGAAGCCCAAACTTTGTACCCCTTTTTAAAGGAATTGCGTGAACGGATGCACGTGAAACTTGGCATAGTTAAAATTTTATATGGAGGAGAAGTGCAGAAAGCTATTTATTTTATATAAAGTGCATTAGAAGTACATTAAATTAATTAAAATATGCATTACTCACACTATTGCCTACAATTTTACACAACATATACACACATGTAAATAAAAGACATTTTGACATCTATCAATAACGGACTTCAAAGAAGGTTGTGAAGAAGGTTGCTATGCTCGACTGTATGTATTTTTTAACTCTTACGTTCCAATTGCCCTTTTTCATTCTACATTCAACAATGATATTATAACATATAACTATTATTATAATATTTATCATACATTACATACATACTCTTTGAATTTAATGTCAATGTTAATATTTTAATGTATAGTATTTTTTTTATCGTGTACTCACTTCAAATGATTAAGTAGTAGTAGTATTAAAAACATCTTTGTTTTGGATTCATCATTTGATTCTATTGCGATCAATTTCTTTATTTTCGTTAAGCTATATTTACTTAGAATTTGAGATCCTTACCGCCTTATATAACCGCCTGTTTTTTTGTTTCAAATTTATAATTAATTTCAATTGTCATTTAAGCATAGATTTGATTAAATGTTTATATAATAAAAAAAAAAGAGTGGCAAATAACTGTGAAGCCATGATGAAAACCTTTGATTATAGAAGTATACCCTTTGACAAAAGAAGCTTAATAAAGTTCAAACTTTATAAAACTCAATCAATGTTAGTTCATTTGAATTATTCAAGGTAACAAGCAACTTTTATTCCATAGCTTTTGGTTAAAAGGACCGACCATTTATTGTATAAGCAGGATTTTGAACCGCCCCTTCTACTTGTCAGCAAATGTCATAATTCTTACCCTTTAAACTTCCCTGACTTACGTAAGCATTGACATAATTTTTACAAAACCGCTCGCAACTTTATTTTCAAAGAAAACTAACAAAATGTTAATAAGCATATATTGTTAATCACCACTCAGATCCCCCATGTCATCAAAAATAAGCAAAACAAGATCTGTTGGTCCCTGTTGGTCCTTACGTAATACTTTAACGGCCCCAAAGTTGTTTAAAACCCTGAATAAGGTCATTGTACCACCGCCATCCGGTTAAAAGGTGTGTTTCGACACAGTCTCGTTTTAAATACAAGACCACGGTTGAATAACCTTGTCAAAAAGTTAAAAGGGCAAACATTGTATTATATGACGCTTCATGCATTGTGGCAAATATGCATAGAATTATGAAACCGCTTACACTTTCAAACTCGCAGGTTTGTTTCTCTATGCAAATATGTTTGGGAACGCACTGATAAGGGAACGTACGTCGTACCCATATAATTATTGAATAATCAGAATTATATCTAATATATAAGCGGATGTTGGTCTAAATATCTAACACATATAATATCTATCTATACTAATATTATAAAGAGGTAAAGTTTGTGAGTTTGTGACGTTGTGACGTTGTAGGGGGTAATCGCAGGAACTACTAAACCGATTTTGTAAATTCTTTTACCAATTGAAAGCCACGTTATTTGTAAGTGTCATAGGCTATAATATATCATCACGCTAAGACCAATAGGAGCGGAGCAACAATGAAAAATGTTTTAAAATCGGGGCTTTTTTTCCTTTTGAGAGATTCCGCTGCGTCTTAGACCAAAATAACTATTCCACGCGTACGAAGTCGCGGCGGAGAAGTAAAGTTTGTAAGGTTGTAGGGGGTAATATCTGGGGAGTCGGAGAAAAAATGGTCGAACGAAAACGTTTCTTACGAACGATGAGAGATGTATGATTGAGTTCTAGAAAAAAGTTGTAACTTGATAATGCCTATTACCGCCCAACGAAGTGGGCACGGGTCGGCTAGTATCTTTATAAAGAAAACATTTTTTACACTATATCTCATAACTACCGCGTTGGCTTCTATACCGTCTAAATTTTGGCTGTCAACATTCGTATAAGTACTATAGAATATTTACGCAATATTCGTTTTGCTATAACTAAAATTATCTATTATAACAAATGAAGACAAATAATAACCAAAGCGTGCGAAATTACAGGCGCACCTAGTTTTAAGTAAATATAATATATGAACTTAATCTCTCCTAATCTATTACAATACAATAGTCTAACAAAAACCCAACAAAATACTCGTACATTACACATGGCCCTCAAATACAATATTATCTGTAAAACTCTAATAAAAACAGATAAAAAATTCAATAAATCCAAACCTAATTACAGTCCGATACGAACCAGACGTAGAATTTTTTTGTACCGACTAATTTACAAGATTTAAAGTTCAAAGTATAAAGGAATATTTATGTAGTAACAATGCTGAACTGCATGACATTCCGAGATTTTTTTTTTTTTCGAACTGATTACGCTATTGACCAAGCGAGGTCTTAACAGCAACAGCTTCACCGGACTATTTATAGACATTTTTATTTAGCATGGTTAGTTTTGTTATATCGCTTAATGTATTCAAAACAATGTTATTATACGTATTTTTCCTTATAATATAATTGATTCAAACGAACCACGTAATACGACCTCATTAGTTTTATTTGAATAAATATTTACATTACAATAATCAGTCATTTCAGGAATAATAATCACATTTAAGTATCTACAGATTATTGATTTCTTAAAAAGATTAGCATGAAGACGTCATCACATTTTATTACATGAGTATATGAATTAGTTTTGTATTACGTATATACTCATATACTATGGGCTACGTTATATTTATGTCATATTGTATTCTTCATCCAAAATCTTTGATATCTATACTAATATATAAAGCTGAAGAGTTTGTTTGTTTCTTTGTTTGGTTGAACGCTATGATCTCAGGAACTACCAGTCCGATTTGAGAAAGTCCTTCGGTTTTAGATAGCTCATTTATCGAGGAAGGCTTTAGGCTATATATAATCACGCTAAGGCCAATAGAAGCAGAGCACCAATGAAGAATGTTTCAAATCGGGCAATTTTTTTGCTTTTGAGCGATTACGTTATTAATATATACGTTGCCATGGTAACGTGGTAAGTAGTAGTAATAATATTCGTCCAATAGGACAGGCGAAGGAATTAATCCATACTGCCAATTCTGAAGTTATGTGGTAAGTATCAAAGCTAACGTATTTTTCCTTATAATATAATTGATTCAAACGAACCACGTAATACGACCTCATTAGTTTTATTTGAATAAATATTTACATTACAATAATCAGTCATTTCAGGAATAATAATCACATTTAAGTATCTACAGATTATTGATTTCTTAAAAAGATTAGCATGAAGACGTCATCACATTTTATTACATGAGTATATGAATTAGTTTTGTATTACGTATATACTCATATACTATGGGCTACGTTATATTTTGTGTCATATTGTATTCTTCATCCAAAATCTATGATATCTTTGTATAAATTTCAAAAAAAAAAAATTAATTAATCCACTGTGGCTTTAATTATATTAATCATGAAGTGAATAATCAAGATAACAATCGTTATACATCTTCTTAATATGTTTTTGCTTTGATACGTATTTGTTTAATTTAATTAACTGTGTTTATCAAGTAGCTATACTGTATATGTATATATGTGTATTACATAATGTTTTGTTGTTATTATATTAAAAAGGCTCGTTGGAAGAATTGTTAATGCTGTCACATTGAGAAATAACGGTCGGGTCATATACACTAGTCTTTACTAATATTATAAAAAGGTAAAGTTTGTGAGTTTGTGACGTTGTAAGGGGTAATTTCATGAACTACTGGTCCGATTTGGAAAATTCTTTCAGTGTTATATAGCTCATTTATCAGGGAAGGTTATATGCATAGAGCAGCAATGAATGTTGCAAAATCAGGGTATTTTCCATTCCATGTGTACGAAGTAAAGTGTAGAAGAAGAATTAAAGTGGAAAAGTTAAAAATTAATAGACAATAGATACTGTTTATAAATATAGGCACGATCATTATAAGATATTTACTTTGACATATAAAGTTCGTGGTCACTTCGCTGAAGCTACTATTAATGAATGATTATTTTAATTATCAAGAAGAAATTATCTTATTTATAGCATGCCCGTCTTTATCAGTTGTTTTTTTTTTCGAACTGGCTTTTTTGACGTTGCAACGTCTTAACAGCTTCACCGGACTAATAAGGCACTCAGCCGATTTTATTTTCATAACTAGCTCAAGGGTGCGCGGCACACCTCGGCTTGGACTGTTGCCTGATTCATGTAATTCGCGACCTATCTGAGCTAACCTAAGCTTAGCTACCTACATATTCATATTTATATGAGTTATTGAAACATATATGTACCAAGCATAGATAACTCAACAATTCTTATTATGTATTTTGTGTTGGATAATTTTTATAAACGGTTTCAGTTCAATAAGGGAAAACAAAAATAAAAACCCTTCCACTTTCATGTGTAAGCATGTGTGCGTGCACGTGTGTGGTGGTGATATGTGTAATGTTGTTAAAGTGTTGTAAGATTTTATGTCACAGTATCGCGCGAGCAGCGTACTTAAGGGCTCCATGCCGCGGGAACGCTTGAGCCGCTGCCGAGGGGGGCCTAGTCTGGTGTGCGGGAGCGAAATTTATCCCCAGAATTGCCAGTACGAGAAATTGTATACAATTGTAACACGTAAGACGCTTGTAATTTGATAGGTTTACCGGAGAGTAGTCCGTTTATAAAACAACACATCTTTGCCGATAAATTGTATTAGATAATATAATTGCTATTATTATTAATGTCCTCTTACCGATGTGAATGTAATTTGGGTATCCTATTTTTTTTTAATATTTCAACTTTTGATGAGAATAATTGAATCAATTGATTCAGTCATCATTATTTTTCAATCTTTTGTCGTTAAAAAAATATTGTTAGGATAAAAACAAGTGATGGTTGGAGTGTGCTAGTTCGAAAATATGATCACATTATCTAGACACTTCTGTAGAATTTTTTTCTCGTTGTAATTCGTATAAAATATACAGTGGTGCAAAATGAACATTATCAGTAGCCATGGATACACTATCGCTTCACACTTAAGACTGATTTGAATCAAATTTATTTTACTTAATTTGCTACGTCATCAGTATATGTTATGTAAAGAGCCGAAAACGTAGTACGTGTCGTAAATTGATGTCATAGAAACAGAATTCTCCGGTAGACCTAAATTATTTTTCGCTTAACTTTAACTCGTGGAGCTCTTATGATCATTAGCATTTTTACGACCTAAACAATTAATCAAGTGGATATATTATTACGATAAATAATAATTAATTAACAAATAGCCTTCAACTATCCACTTATCATTTGTACTTTGCGATCAGTGTCATCAGTAGCTAACTCATCGTCTTTCTTCGCATAACTTTAATCTTCATTTGTAATTTAAAATCTGGTTATATTTGTGTCCTTACATTTCATGTTCGTAATATTTGATGTTATTTCTCAAGATCTTTCGATTTCGTACATGTACATTATAAAGCTCATAAAAAAAATACCTTATTAACTATAAAATTTTAACTTCGTTCTCGGTGTATAAAAATTGTTAAATGCACGATTTAAATTGGATTTGACTCATTTTGAAATATAACTACTTATTTGTTGTAATTTCACACATAATAGACCTCGCCGTTCATCTTCATTCATTTTTAAAAACCTATGAATTAGTGTAAACTCTTATAACATGGTTCGTTATAATTTTCTATAACGTAAAAATTAGTTCAATTTGGTTAGTGTACCATAAAACCATTTCTTTGTGCTCTTCCCTCGGTATAACGAAAACTTTTTATAATGAATAATGGACTCGGTCCTTTGAAATTCGTTCTAAAGAGTTTACACTATGTACATACTTTTTCACTTTAACCTATTTTAATAATTACTATTATATACATTATAATTAGTATTGGATTAATGAATGCCTTTTGGAGCTAATATAATTATGACGTAAGCATTCAGGAATTCTATATGAATTCCAAAGAAATATTTTTTAATAAACAATTCTTTGAAAATCCCGAACGCTTGCGTCATATCGCTCCGAGTCAATACTGGATCCAATAGTAGTCCAAAGCGAGCAACAAAGGCTTGCCATTGTTTAATTTTGAAGGTCAGTGGATCGAACTTGCGTAGTGTTTCTTCCAAGCATAAATTGCAATGTTTTATTCGAAAATATAAATATCTTGCTAATAATATTCGTAGTTTTGGAGTAAATTAAAAATTACAACTAGATCCCGAAAGAATACAATTATAAATAAATCTTTTACAACCTCTTATTATTTGATCCCATGAAAAGCGACGCAAAACAATATCCTAACTCTAGAAACAAAGCTCTGCAATAAAAAAATGACCAATGATGAATACTAGTAGTATTATACTACATAACACATAACTAACTAAATTACTTTTTGGCGGGATTTTGGTCTGTCGTGTAGTGGATTTTATATTTTATTCATAATCTTGTGTTACTTGAATCTATATTGTGTAAAATCGGTGGAGTTTTATGTAGTATAGTTTGTTTATTGTGCATAAGTGAAGTGAATGGAAAATAATACCACGGACCATGAATTCGGAGATGCCACAAAAACCCAATGGAAAGTTCTAACAAGATGGCCACCATCTTGTTAGTTCATTGAAATTATATCAAGAAACTTGTAATATCGATACTCACTTGACAATGGCAGTAATAGTCTACTAGAAGACTGGTTGCCAAAAATGGAATGGAAGAAGAACTTGCAATACTATTAACTACTCGACAATGACAGTAATAATCTAAAAGATTGGTCGCAAATAAAGTAAAATAAAAAACTAACTAAACGCATTAAACTTAGACGTCTTTGTGCCTTAAATTACAAAGTAGAAAAAAATGGTGGTATTTTACCTTAAAAAAAAAAAACAAACAAACAAACCAAAATTAACTGACAATTACAGAATACTAAATGACCTAGCAGAACAAAAGGTTAGGTTATTAAGCTGATTCGTCCATCCGATCACATCTATACTAATATATAAAGCTGAAGAGTTTGATTTAAAAGCATAACACACATCGCAATGCGACTAGACTTTTTATAATCATATAAATTACAGTGTACAACCATTTGTTCATTTTTTCTTAAACACAAAGGCAATAAAATATACGCAACACAATATGAATTTCCAAAATGATCGATAATTTTACATATAAATACACGAGTATATACTCGTGGTAGGACAAAATACAACTCGTATTATGTCGCAATCACAGCTCAACATAAACAAGGTGCTCATATTTCTTGCAAATATTATTGTTTGATTTCTGACCGTTTTAATAATTCGGAATTAGTCATCAACATATGTATTCAAAGTTATCGAAACATGCATTATTACGGAGAAGTCCAGAGTTCGTAGAAAAAATTAGGACAACTAGATAATTACCATTTCACGTTGTCGGGTCCGGGTATACTTTCATTAGAAAAGTCTCTGGCATGCCCAAACAAGGAACTACTATAAACTATCCACCAGTATAATTAGAGCCCGCGTGGTGGATTTCTCAAACACTACGCTACTCTGCGGAAGTATAGATACATTTTACTAAAACTCAGAGTAATAGAAAAGTCATAAATGTTATAAGCCTGCGCTGTTAGCGAAGTACGTTGAACTCATTCTTTGAATAACTGTAATTTGGAGAGAATCACACATACAAAATACAAAAGAAAAGAAAAAATTAAGGAAGGTAATTTATACTTGAATTCTATATCTTATATGCGATATCATACACGTGTATCACATCCATTCCTAGTAACAAGTAGACTCGGTTATTTGAAATATTATCAAAAATGGATACATTAATACATATATCTGACAGAGTTAATCCATTTACTACAAAGATATCACGTTTAGGCCAATAATGATTCGTACATTTGAATGTAATAAGAAGAAAGTAATAAATCGAATACTTGAGTCGTTATATTTAAAAATAAGTCAAACCCAATTATAGCCGTTCCCAATATTTTAAGTTATTTTTCAAATAATAAGATATTTAAATTTTGTACATGTCATATAAGATCAAGATCATAAAAAATTCGTTCTCTGTGTATTAAAACTGGATTTTTTTTTTAATTAAGCATATTATATGAACGATTAAATTTGGATTCAGCTCATATTGAAATGTAACGACTCGATTTGTGAATTTGAGAACGACGCCCAAGATGTCTCTGGTGACAACCATAAATCGTGAAGATATCCACAACAAGCTATACCTACGACCTGGCGAAAACTGTAGGAATCCGTCGATTACGAGCCGTGCAAGTCCGTACATCGTGGTGGCCGTTTGGGAAAATCTATGCCCAGTAGTGTACATCTCTTAGCTGAATGGGTGTATGGCAAAACATATGAAGAAGGTATTCTTATAAAATATTAACGACTTAAAATAGGTCTAAAATCTGCTTCGGAATCAACTTTCCTTGTCTATATGTAATGAACTTCGGACTTTACGATACTATATTTGTTTTTGAGTAAGCACGTATTAGAAGGAGCCGATCACCGGAACTTAAATTTTTGCTTATATGGATATTTTGTAAATACCATAAAATTTAATACAGAACGAGAACAAAGGATATTCATTCATTAATCCTAGATGAAATTACTTAAGATGTTACGTCAAGCGATTTAAAGCTGCCGTTATTATGTTGTTATAGTATTATAGTGAGCTTGAGTATAAGGTCAGTAATCAGAAGATCAAGTTTAAAGGCGCATATCCGCATTGCAATACAGGTTTTTATTAATGGTCCTTGTAATTTTCCTCCTCACCTCGATGGTGAGTTTAATAGTAAGCGAATTAAGCGACCTCAACGTTTTTTAAATAAAAAAAGCTCTGCTGATTGATTAGATTCCAATAAATGATCCACAAGAAATGAAAGACTTGTAAAAGTCTATATTTCAAGTAATAACCTTAAGAAATAATTTACATTGGGATTTTTTTTTATATCATAGGACGCAAACGGACTGATGGGTCACCTGATGTTAAATCACCACCGTCTATAGACTCTTGCAACACTAGGGAAGTCGCAAGTGCGTTGCCAACCTGTCTTGGGGGAGAGGGGAAGTAAGGAGGTGGGCCTCCGGCGCTCTCACTGACCGAACGGAACGCAACAATGCAAGCACTGTTACTTCACGTCGGTTTCTGTGGGTCGGGTGGTACTACCCCGGGCGAGCGGACCCATTCATGCTGAAACCATTAATAGCCTCAGCGTAGCTCTACCACCTACCAGAAAATATACCTATATGTAAAATAGGAACAATTTATGGATATTTAACTTAGGTTGGTTAAATAAAAACAGTAGTAAGATAAAAGAAGAGTAATAGTGTAATAAATACAAATTCGAGTAAAACAACAAAATCCTCTGAACAGAATGTACTTTGTTATTTATAATCAAGGTTGTACTAAAAAAGGAAGGTAAACAATGGCTGTGTTCTATTTACCTTGTACTTCATTATACTATTTATGAACTTTTATACAATGAGGAATTCAATCTATTAAAGACTGATTAATGCGACCTCCTTTGAAGCGGATAGGATCCGAATCTTTAGTAAAGATTTATTTGAAATCTCAAACAGAAGAAATGGAATTATTAAATTTTCTCGTTTTAACGTAACACGCCAATAAACGAATACGATGTATTAAATACCAAGAATTGTCAAATGCACGTAGTAACGAAAATGCAAATCTCCGATTACAAACCTTTGTTTTTGTACAATGATGATTAAGTGGATAATTTGATATGAAACTTACATGGTAGGTAAAAGAAACAAGTTAAGGCAAATCAAAATCCCCAAAGCGCAAAAGAAATTTCATACAATGCTTTTTTACTCGTATGTTTTAACGCTTGACCGAAACTTCACCTAATGTTAAATCACGTAGTGGTCTAAGGTCTTAAATCTGCAAGAGGACTGACTGGCTCTCAAGTATGGCTACTGGGATTACAACTAGGTATATGAACTTGATGACAACTTCCAGCTCGTTTGCAAGGATTCGAACCTACATCTAACGATACAGTATTTGAACCACTACCACTAACTCTAAATCTTTTGTTATTGTTACTGGAAATTTCGATATTTTCATCTGTCGTTTTTTTTAGATTGAACATCGATATTGCGAATGGTCGTAAGTTATTTCCTGGATTAACCCAACTGTTAGTTCACACAGGAAATACACGTCGCTCATTCAGTCCGTTTGAACACAACGTATAGCATATATGCGTGTTTGTATACATTAACGTAGTATTTTATTCGAGAAACATCGATTTTTCTGATACTTTGATCATTTAGCAGTGACCTAAGTAAGACATTTTAAATCCTCTAAACGAGATTGCATCATGCTTCGTTTTGCGATATATTTTGTTACTTTCAAGCTCTTCAAACTAACAATCCACGGATAGCCATATAATTCTTATTCCAATTTCAATATTAATAGAAACAATACTTTCTAGAAACATCGACATTTCTCAAATTACAAACATCCCACCTTAATAAAGATACAATGGAATCCAAATCATTAGATCACGTATTATAACAAAGTCCTTTGCCACGTCTGTCTGTCTGTCTGTCGCGATAAACTCAAAAACTACTAAAGGGATTTTTATGCGCTTTTCACTAGTATATAAAGTATTTCATGAGGAAAGTAGGTTTAGGGTTTTTTTTTTGTTGTAGCACGGCAAAATTACTGCATTTGCATGTTATCCTTGCACACGGGTCAAGCAAATCTTCTCTATATCATTGTAGCACGGCAAAATGACTGCACTATGCCTGATGGTAAGCACAGTACAATCCAAAAACAATGGCGACCACCGAGTGAAACACTAACCCTCGCCGGTCGCCGCTGTCATGCCGGCATGCGAAAGGCTGGATATGCACAGGCTGATGCCGAAATGCGACCCGCAGAAGCGAATCACTATGACGGGCTATATAATTTGTGTAGGTTTTTTTTTTATAATCGGGGCGGGACAACGTCCACCGGGCCCGGTAGTATAACAATATAAATGACATTATGTGCGTATGCAGGAGTTATAATATCACTAAAAACCATTTCTATATCACAATATATATCAGTGTTTGTGGTATTTAGCGGATTTTAATTGAAAACTTAAAGACAACACACACAGGTAGGTAGTCGATTATCGAAGAAACAAATATTTATTACAATAATTGCAACATTACAATTATGAAATTAGATAAAGAACGTCGATAATTGTTGTTTATTAACATTTTGTAGATAAGTGTGAGTAATCACATTTTGATAACCTATATATATACCTATCTATTTTAATTATCTACTTCATAAATCTGAAAAGCTATAATATATCTTTATATATAAATTTCCTCTGTAAAATCTAAATTACAACCGCAGCGCCACCTACCGGATCCTATTGTGAATCTAAACCATTCTCATTCCCATTTTTTTATTATCAAGGCAGGACAACGTCCGCCCGGCCCGCTAGTAAAATATAATGTATAACTTAATACAACAAAATATATTTTATTTGCAAAGCTATTTTAATCAGTGTAATATTAAACTTTATCTAATTGAATATGTTAAAACCCTGACGTAACTAATGTAGATTAAAATTTCTTAAAAGTATATAATTTTAATGAATACCTTCGAAGATATCGCAGATTTAAAATTACGCGCAACAACAAAAAAGAGTTGTTTGCATGACGACACTTAGAAGCTTCTTCGGCTCTGACGAACTATGGATGTTAAAGTGCCTACGTGCCCAAATCGCTTAGATGTTTATGATACCAAATTATTAGTTACGTGCGAAGTTAGGACGGGTCCAGTGGTGTAGGGAGCAGAAGCAGTGGCAGTGGGCAGTTCCTGGTCCCCGACTCAAAAGTTGTAAGGCACCATGGGGTTTTAGTCTATGCAAGTCGGACATATCCCATCCTGCCCGGCTGGGGTAGAGATTTCCCAATGTAAAAAATGTATAACTATACCATCTGAAACCCGTAGCTAGTTCATTGGATGGGGTCACACTAATAGTCATCATTTTGTAATTTAATTTTAATAAATCACTGAAGTAGTAACCGAATGTTTTACTAATATTGTGTGCATTTTAGTTAAATATGTAATAACCATAATTTTCAAAAGCGAATGTACTATATATAATAAGTAAAAAAAAGGCTGTATTCTATTTACCTTGTACTTCATTATACAATTTATGAACTTTTATACAATGAGGAATTCAATCTACTAAAGAGTGATTAATGCGACCTCCGTTGAAGCGGATAGGATTCGAATTTTTAGTAAAGATTTATTTGTAATCTCAACTAGAAGAAATGGAATTATTAAATTTTCTCTTTTTAACGTAACACGCCAATAAACAAATACGACGTATTAAATAATACCAAGGCCAAATATTGTCAAATGCACGTAGTAACTAAAATGCAAGTCTCCGATTACAAACCGAAAACGATTTGTTTTTGTCCAATGATGATTAAGTGGATAATGTGATATGAAACCTACATGGTAGGTAAAAGAAACAAGTTAAGGCAAATCAAAATCCCCAAAGAGCAAAAGAAATTTCATACAATGCTTTTTTACTCGTACGTTTTAACGCTTGACCGAAACTTCACCTGATGTTAAATCACGTAGTGGTCTAAGGTCTTAAATCTGCAAGAGGACTGACTGGCTCTCAAGTATGGCTACTGGGATTACAACTAGGTATATGAACTTGATGACAATTTTTCTACTCGACGGTGGTAGCTAGCCAAGCGAGCATAAAAAAAGAACTACCATAATTTCGTCACGATACCTTCTTTCACCGAAAGTTCCGGCTCGTTTGCAAGGAATTAAACCTACATATATCAACACAGTATTTGAACCACTACCACTAACTCTAAATCTTTTGTTATTGTTACTGGAAATTTGGATATTTTCATTTGTCGGTTTTTTTAGATTGAACATCGATATTGCGAATGGTCGTAAGTTATTTCCTGGATTAACCCAACTGTTAGTTCACACAGGAAATACACGTCGCTCATTCAGTCCGTTTGACCACAACGAATAGCATATATGCGTGTTTGTATACATTAACGTAGTATTTTATTCGAGAAACATCGATTTTTCTGATACTTTGATCATTTAGCAGTGACCTATGTAAGACATTTTATAAATCCTCTAAACGAGATTGCATCATGCTTCGTTTTGCGATATATTTTGTTACTTTCAAGCTCTTCAAACTAACAATCCACGGATAGCCATATAATTCTTATTCCAATTTCAATATTAATAGAAACAATACTTTCTAGAAACATCGACATTTCTCAAATTACAAACATCCCACCTTAATAAAGATGGGAAATTAAAGGGATAACATTGTTCACGAAGAATCTTTGTAGGCAAAGTATATTTTTAAAGTTTTATTTTTTTATGTTTTATCCTGACATGAAATACGTATGTTATTAAGAAAATAAACGATCTAGATGTAGTCACAGGTATAAACTAGTCAAAATATAAATAACGCACACTCGGATATACAAGATGATAATGTAAGGTTGATATACCTTGCAAGCATTTACATTTCATATGCTTTTTATTATACTAACAAAATAACAACTAGTCTAATCTTTAAATTTACTACACTATTTTATAACAAGATATAAAAATATTATGTATACCTAACAGGATCAAGGAATTCTCTGAGCTACATTCTACAAACAAACAAACTTTACTTCTTTATAATAATGGTCTTCTTCTTCTTAACCTTATCCCACCTAAGTAGGGTCGGTACAACATGTTTGTCATGTTGTGGTTTATGACTTGGCTTAATTTTTAGGATGCCTGTCTAGCATCAACCCTCCTTGGAATTATATTATTGTACCACTACTATATGTTTATGATTATTATATATAATTACGAAAGATTGATTGATTGAGGATTGATAGGATCGGTTTTCTCCTGTTGTGTGTTCTAAGAATTGCATGCAACTATTAGATTACATTTTAAGGATCAGTTGAACGTAGAGATTCATCAATAAGATAATATTCAGAATGTATTTGCTTGGATTACTACCAGCAAAATGAATTACCATTTTTCCCTCTAATTGAGCATCAATAATATATAACATACATTCTTGTATACATACTATATCAAGAATAGTCTGATAAATAAGTACAATTAAGATATGGCAATTATATCCACATTTTCTAAATCTTAACACATATTTTAGATAAAACATATTTTTTTTATATATTTGCAAGTGGTATGTGTCCGATACAAATAAATAGAGAATACCTGAGCTTTGTCGTAAGCTTGTTCGCCACCATTCTGCTCGCACTTCTTCTTGAACTGTTCAGAGTATTTACTTTGAAGCACTTTCAGTTCTTTTTCGTCCACTTTGTCTTTCAATTCTGGTGGTAGAGTGAAATTGTCCGGAAAACCAGACACTTCAGTTTGTGCACAAGCAAAACCTATTGACAAAATTATTTTTAGTTACATATTATATAACAAAGTCCTTTGCAGCATCTGTCTGTTCGCAATAAACTCAATAATTCATTAGGAAGGTTTTAGTATATAATTTGTTAAGTTTTTTTTATTATCAGGGCAGGTTGCTAGTTATAAATGGTTAATGTTATTTAATGTTGCAATATTTTTTAATGCTTTACATTCTCTTAAATTATTGAGAAAATTATTATTTCGTTACATATTATATAACAAAGTCCTTTGCAGCATCTGTCTGTCTGTTCGCAAACAACTAAACAGGTTTTCACCAGTAGATATAATGATTCATTAGGAAGGTTTTAGTATATAATTTGTTAAGGTTTTTTTATTATCAGGGCAGGTTGCTAGTTATAAATGGTTAATGTTATTTAATGTTGCAATATTTTTTAATGCTTTACATTCTCTTAAATATAGTTAAGTTCCCTTCTAACTTATAAATTATAATTACAACTTTATTTGCAAGTTGTTATGTGATTTCTAAATTTTATCTTTATCAGTTGTAAATAATGTAATCTATGTGTCTTCTGTATAGTGAGTTACTTAATTTTTGAGTTTGATCTGAGAAAAGTTCACTTGTAAGCAATCTTAGACTGGAGTTTAAATTCCACAGAAAGTCTGTTTTGAAGCAAATATAGTAAGTAACTTTAGAGTACCCGTAGAGCATTATCTATTATTGTAAAATACTAATTTATATGATTAATTATGAGTATTAAATACACAGTATTCTATATATTAAAAAATACTAAGTATATACTATCTATATTACTTGGTTGAACAGAGAATTACTATATATTTTTAATGAATTAATGTTGTTTTTATGTAAACGACTAGACTACTACAAGAAACAAAAAATCAAACACGAAAGAAGGCCGAATTTCAATTTTTATTTTCGCGATAATGTCGGTAATCACATGTTTCAACTGCTTTTTGTGCTTTTTCTTGTTTAAACTGAATTGTGTACAATAGTGCAATGTATTCTTCAATAATATATTTTAAAAAGATAGAAGTACATATTTATAAAACTTACCGATTAAAGCAGCAATTAAACATAAGTACTTCACAGACATTATAAGTTCGTTACACATTTAACTCAGATAAATAGAATTAACAAGTATTTCATAAAAAGTTATTTTGTACGAACGTAAGAATTTTACCAGCGAGCTGGCGAGTGGCTGACGATTTTGAAAAAGGAATTATATTTTATATTTATTTACAGTTTATACACGTCTCTATCTCACCTAAATGCACCGTTAATACAATAATGTTGCTAGCATTATTACACTAAATTATCCGTTAATTTGCTAAAATTGCACGATCTCAGTGTTTGTATTTTTTTATGAAGGCTAAATAATAAAATAATTTAGATCCTAAATACCGATTACATTGACTACAAGTTACTTATATTGTTAATAACTTATTATTACATTATATTCATTAAAATAATGGTTGATTCCTGGATTATGATATAAAATATAATAATGATTATTTATGATATATAAGTTTTTTTATTTACACTTCAGTATATGTAGCGATTGCAACCTGTGGATAATGCACGATAAAACTTTTTTTACACGTAAACTGTTCAAGACTACTATTGACGGTAATAGACTCTGTAAGTGCCGTCTATATGAACATAATAAATTGAATAATTTGAGATGTAATGTATTCTACTAATTCTTTTTTAAAGTTTCTCGTTTTAGTTGCATTAAATAAATAAAAATCACTTAATAAAAAAGAGTGATTGTACATTAGTACGCATGTGAGAAATTATATTTCGTTGGCATTATTATAAAAAATATTATTTTTACAAATTACAAGCGAGTCTAGATGTTCAAAGATAAGGTTAAATATTAGAAATAAAATATTTCATAAGTTACATACATCAATTCTATATAATAATATCCAATAAAAAAAATATTGCAAAAGACAACGTTAATAAAAAAATTTGTGCGTGTAACCGTCACACGCGATTGAAGTAAACTTATTTGGTGTAAACATAACCAAAACTTCTATTTTAATTAGTTACTTATCATAGTAATCTGGTTGTACTTTAATATATTTCATTTACTTATAACAAAGAGTTGCTATTAACATTTCCTGTTTTATTTAAGTTCCGAATTAGCTGATAGATGGCACCACAGATAATGGAGATTTGATTTAATTTGTTACTTCCTTACGTTGAAGCCAGATGGCAGCACGGTCGCGCGCCCATATCATATACAAAATTATTTTATTTATTTATTTATTTATTTATTCGAAGGAATATCAACAGCTTTTCATACATCATTCAAAATACAATAGTCAACTTAAAGCTAATTATAGATATTCACTAATAGATATTGATATGATTACAAAAAAAAGATGTTAAAGTGCTGATTAAAAATTAGTATTAATTCAAAATGGACTGTGAAGATAGACATTAAACTGCCATATATTCAACATTGGTTTAGTCACTTACCATATTCTACTATATAAACATAATATTAATTAAAATCAGTTTTCTATAAACGTTATTAACCTCCATACTTCTGTGCTCTATACCAATAACACAGCGCCATCTTTTAAGGGTAGAGAATATAAATCTGATCTCCACCACAGAGAATATCATTATAATACTTTCTTTTTTTTATTAAAAAAAATATTTATCTGAAAACTACAAAATAATGTTTTAAAGGTAAAAATGTGATAATTAAGGACGCGCTCTCAGAAAAGGTCCATTTTCACGGTTTTTCCGTATGAATTACAACAAAACTATTGAACCTCTGTCAGGCTGTAAAACCCTACCACCCCGCAATACCGTGTGCTATGCGGATATTTTTATGTTAGGCATACTTTAAATACATTAAGTACTTTGCATATTTTGTTACTTTTACAATAAAATAATATAATCCATTTTTATATACAAGTTTCAAAGTAATGGTAATAGTATATAATAGGTATACCTATTATATATATATATAATAT
>MU159622.1:81210-102565 GCA_015888305.1 Antheraea pernyi
TATTTATTTATAGTTATAATTCTTGATACCAGGTTATCATATTATGTAAAGTAGGAAAATAATCCATATAAAAATCATATTTACAACATGAAAAATAGCAGTGGTACACATTCAAATATGGCATATGAATAACAGCAGTGATTTACGAGAAGTACCATGCATATTATGGTAAGATTAACGTTCATAAGCGCCTTCTCAAGGCCTAAATGAAATACAATATTTTTCATTCTGGTTTATTCATAACTAGCCGACCCGTGCCCACTTCGTTGGGTGGTAATACGTAAGCGTGGAATGGTTATTTTGCGCTAAAACGCAGCGGAAGCTCTGAAAAGGAAAAATACCCCGATTTTGCAACATTCTTCATTGCTGCTCCGCTCCTATGGGCCTTAGCGTGATGATATATAGCCTATAACCTTCCCTGATAAATAAGCTATATAACACTGAAAGAATTTTCCAAATCGGACCAGTAGTTCCTGAGATTATCCCTTACAACGTCACAAACTCTACCTCTTTATAATATTAGTATAGATATATATACATACCTCTAAGAGTACCTTTATACATGTATAATTAAAAGTACTTACAGTAAAATTTAACATCGCTCTTCGAACCCATATATATGCATTCGACGTGTTGTTAGATCGAAGATATTTAAAACTGATACATTTAGTTATGTTTCCTCTTACTTCTTTATCATTTAAACAGGAAAATTGATTACTCGCTAAAATTTCTGTGTGAAAGAAAAAAAAAGGTGTTGTGCAAACTTAAGACATTTAAATTGATATTGTTATTAAAATAATGTAGAAAATGTGATCTCGTATACAATAAAATCTAAATTTTTTAATTTCTTTCGTGACTGAAAATTTCGTAATTAATCTGTAGAATGGTTCTAATGTGTACAGTTCATTGTTTACTACAGAATTGTTTGCTAAGTTTGAAAAATTCTCAGAAAAAAAAATATTCTATTAAGCCACTGTGGAACAATACAACGTTAAAAATTAAAACGAAGAGTGTGGTTTTAATGGGAATATATGTTTTATTGTTATTATAAATCCACCACTGGTTCACCATACACTTGAGAGTGGTAGAGCCACGCTGAAACTATTACTGGTTTTAGCATGAATACCCATTCGGCTCGTACCACCCGGCGGCCCACCCTCTCATAGAAAACCGACGTGAAGTAACAGTGCTTGCTTTATTGCGTTTCGTTCGGTCGGTGAGAGCGCCGGAGGCCCACCTCCTCTCCCCTCTCCCTCTCCTAACCCTTCCCCCCCAAGGGTGGCAACGCACTTGCGACTCCTTTGGTGTTGTTAGTGTCCATGGGCGGCGGTGATCACTTAACATCAAGTGACCTACCTGTTCGTTTGCCACCGATGACATAAAAAAAAAACCTTTACAAATAAAATCGGACAGAGAATAAATTTTCTCAGAATACGAAGAAGCACGACCGTCTCAATTTTTTTATTTTTGACAACCATTCGCCTAATATATTATTAATGCCATTGTCGAGTAGATAGATGATAATATTACAAGTTTCTTGCGATCATTTCAATGAACTCACAAGATGGTTGCCGTTTTGTTATAACCTTTCAGGTTATAGTAGCAAGTCCGAATCCATGTTCCGTGGTATTATTTCCCATTCTCTTCACTTGTGCACAATAACCAAACTATATTACGTGAAACACCACCAATATTACATAAATAGAGCCAAATAACACAAGATTATGAATAAAATATAAAGTCCATTACATGACATTCCAAGATCTCGCGAAAAACTACTTATCTATCTTTAAAATACAAAAGGCTCTGGATATAGATAGAATAGAAAAACATCAAGGACTTTCCTGAACACAGATAAAATATATCGTTTTCTTAGCTAAGTTATATACAGGATGAGTGGTTAAATAGTTGCAATAGTCTCACAGATTACTCATTACTTGCTTATCGTTCTAAAGTGATATATACTCAACATCAGCTGATTTACGCAAAAACGAACTGGTGTAATAAATGAATCACGCTCTGTCACGCAGTCCGGTCCGCCTCCCGCATCTCGACCCGAGCTCCACTTCCCTTTGTTCGACCGTGCGGCGTTCCCACAATAAGCAGTTATGTAATGATTAACCTTGAAAATCGTTCCTTGCATTTTGTTTATTGGAGCTGGGTGTGATTTTTTTACGTTTAATAGTTACGTTCCCATACTTTTAAAAGTTTTAGAACAAACTTTAACTAAGGTTCTCTTTGTTGTTTATTAGTATCTGTTTTGATATTATTATTTTAAATGTTAAATTAAATGTGACCAAGGTACTACCCTACGATTGAAGGGTGTTAAGCTTACAGTCACCTGGTATATGCAAAAATGGATGCCGATATTGTACATATGAGATATACATATGTATTGTAAGGGTATTTCATTATGGTTTTATGCTGTCTTTTTTACTATAATTCTTTACTAGATGGCGTTAGGCTTTTTTATTATTATTAAGCTTTTGTTTTATTAATATAACGCAAACAATGTCGCTACAAGGCGTTACTATTTTAGATGTAAATATTATATCTAAAATCAAATAAATATTCTACTCTACAATAACATGTTTTTTTTTTCGTATTGAATATGCTATTGACCTAGCAAGGTCTTAACAGCTTCACTGGACTACTAAGGCGAGCGCTTAAGGCACTCAGCCGATTTTATGTGACAACTAGCTCAAGTTAGTAAGTGTAATGTTGTCGCAGTGATTTTGTGTCATTGTATCGCGCGAGCAGCGCACTCAAGGGCTCCACGCCGAAGGAACGGGCCTAGGCTTAAGCCGCTGCTGAGGGGACTAAAATACTATTGTAGAATAATAGTAGTTAATAAAAAAATAAAAAAGTTCTTTACCTTTCAATCTATTTCCTTTGAAAATCAATTCAAACATTTTCAAGAGTATTGGTTTCGCTGGGGCATATTTCCTCTGCAACCCTTTGGTATAACATGCATTCGTACTAAAATTGTAGAACGATTCGATTCTTGTCGTAAAATCATTAAAATTCGTACATGTACTGAAAGTTGAAATAGTAAATTAGTAATCATCAAGTTGGATGTTTCACGTCTGTATAAGGATACAGATATATTATTATAGATATATTCTTATATTACTTATTATACTCTTTGAAGGATAGAATTATATATGGCAATACCACATCTCGTTATTTTATAGGAAAAAGTGTCAATATGTTGAAAATCTTTTTATTCGAAATGACTACGCTATTGGCCTAGTTAGGCCTTAACAGCTTCACTAGACTACGGGTTGAAAATCTTATATTAGGGTAATTCTTAACATTAGAAGCGTACCTTAAAAGGCGTAAATAAAGAGAATTGTTCCTTATTTTGTAGTATTTTTCTATCAGAATTTTTTTTAATGTATTATTGGATAATGTTACAATTACGGCATGGAACCATATAATTAGGACAGTATACAAAAAAGATGGCCGTCACAGAATGTCCGAAGGCCCGTCTGATATGAAACATATTTATTAGGGTGGGTCAAAAAATCGATTTTTTTTACAAGTTACACGGAAAAATGGGTTGCTAGACACCTTAAAAATTAAATTGAAATTTTTCGAATATCTCATCAAAAACTTTTAAAATCCGTACACATGAAATTTTGATAATGAATATCTTTTGAACGGTTAATTTCATCGGCAAAACATAAGAACCCATTTTTAAAGAGCAGTTAATTTCCAACAATAATATGTATTGCGCATTTTGTAAAAATAATTTATTGTCGAGTTATAAAATTCATAAACAAAAGTGAAATTTGTCTTAAAATAATCAAAATTAAATCCTTAATATCTTTCAAATGGTGAGGTTTACGGAAAAAATATAAGATACCTTTTTTGTAGAGCATTAAATTTCCTAAAAAATTCTCTCGGAATATTTTTCTAATCAATCGATAAATGATGAGGTATGAATTTTTCTCTATTGGACTGAGAAAAAAATACAAAACTGCGATGCGGAGGATCTTCCTATTAAAATTAAGAGCTCATGCTTGGTGAGAATTTTTTTAAGATATCTAGCAACCCATTTTACTGTGGCACATGTAAAAAAAAATCGTTTGTTTTTACCCATCCTAATATTTATGTCAATATAATGAAAAATGTAGCATAGAAATAGTACCCCACTCACACAAAGAAGTAAAGAAGTGTATAATATACGTCATGCCGTTTACTGCTACAGCATAAGGGTCGATATTATTGCAAAGGTGCGCTAATATATATTTTACATCAGCGACAGGGGAGGATGTTCCACTGTCAACTAAAAAGTTTCCAACTGGTTATGGGTTATGAGCAACCAATATGCATGACGATATCACCAAGCATGCGAGATTCCTAAATCTGTTATATCGTTTTTGACAGTCGTAATCACCTCGACCCAGTGCTTTTAGTTATGGTGGTAGAGCCACGCTGAAACTATTTATGGTTTTATCATGAATGGGTCGGCTCGCTCGGTGTAGTACCACCCTCTCATAGAAAACCAACGTGAAGTAACAGTGCTTGCATTGTTGCGTATCATTCGGTCAGTGCGAGCGCCGGAGTCCCAACTCCCCTCCCCTCTCCTCTTTCCTCTCCCACTCCCTCCCCTAACCCTTCTCCCCAAAGGGTGGCAACGCACTTGCGACTCCTCTGGTGTTGTTAGTGTCCATTGACGGTGGTGATCACTTAACATCAGGTGACCCACCTGTTCGTTTACCACATATGACATACAAAAAAAAAAAGTTTTATTTTTGGCAACCAATCTTCTAGTAGGTTATTACTGTCATTATCGAGATGATATTACTAACTTCTTGTAACCATTTGAATGCTTTAACGAGATGGTGGCTCTCTTGTTTGAACTTTCCAGGGAGTTCTTGTGGCAAGTCAGAATCCATGCTCCGTGTTATTATTTCCCAACCAATTTCTGTGTGCACAGTAACCAAACTACGTAAAACACCACTATAACCCATTTGATGATAAACATGTATTATATATGATATATTAATACGTGAAGCCTAAACTTTGTATCCCTTTTTAACGGAATTGGGCGGATGGATGAACGTGAAATTTGGCATAGTTAAAGTTTATATCAAGGAGAAGTGCAGAAATCTATTTATTTTATATAAAATGCATTAGAAGTACATTAAATTAATTAAAATATGTATTACTCACACTACTGCTTCAAGTTTACAAAACATATACACACATGTAAATAAAAAAGACATTTTGACATCTGTCAATAAAGTACTTCAAAAAAGGTTGCGAAGGAGGTTGCTATGCTCGACTATATGTATTATTTTACTCTTACATTCCAATTATCCTTTTTCATTCTACATTCTACAATGATATTACAACATAATACCCTTTGACAAAAGAACCCTAATAAAATTCAAACTTTAAAAAATCAATGAACTATGGTCGAATGTCGACCTCTGGGCGTCCACTAGTATATAATAAAATACATATTTTTATAACCAAATTACCTTGTGTTCGTGTTATTTTGTATTTGCATTTGAACCAAGTCCTTGAAGCACGTTTCGGCAATTGTACTTGTATTCTGAAAACACAGTCACTTAGATTTCAATTGCGTTCGGTAGAAATAAAACCATATCTATTATTAGGACTAATCAAGTAAACATTTAGAATAAACCTATTCAAGTTCTTCTACACGTGAAATATATTATTGTATTACAAAATAAGATCTACATTTAATATTTATGATTATCTTATGTAATCAATAAAATTATTTTCTATTCAATCAATTATCTTCTTGTCAAATAAAACGATAGAGGCTTGTTGATGTGATCTCGTCAAGCAAAACGAACTGTATAGGTTTCGATCAATTTTTGAAATGTAAACTATTTAAGGCGCGTTGAACGGTACTTTTGGCAGAAGATAAATTTATAATTGTGCGTCGTGACTTGCTACGTAAGCGTGACCGGCCGTATTACGCTTGCGCGGCCTGCGTCAGACTAGCGCCGTGAAGTATAGGGGCCTGTGTACATATAATATTGATATTTTGCAACTCATCATAGGTTTGGTTGATTAAAAGACTTCTAAAAATATATATAATTATTGCTCCGAGTGCCAATAGATATGAAAACCACACTAATGTCAATAATTTCAATAAACTAATTCTGAAATTTAAATACTCTCATTAACACTATATTTAATATGAAAATCCAAAAGAGAACACATTCATTTTATCGTTTTGAGTTTTAATTTCTATCGGCAGTCCTTATGACTGCCTCGACTTTTTTTTTTAGTTTTACTTCTTAAACACTTCGGTACTTATCTAAAAAAAAAACAATTACACCGATATCTTTGTTTAATATAAGGTAATAAAGTTTTTAAAAAAACTATGATTTTTATAAGCACTCATTCAATGTGTGAATTGGGCAAGTGATGTGGTACGCAGGAGAGGGGTAGTAAAAACTAAATTAACATTCAATTTTAAATGTATTCAATTAATTATTTCCAGAAAATAATATAAACGGACGTATAACACACTCAGTGTGTGTTATTAGGTACATATTTATTTTCAAATTTCCTGCTTTGATTTTCCTATTGACGTTATATTATATTTGTATTTATCTACTGTAGACAGTTCTTTTGTATCTACTCCTATATAATTAATTGTATTCTCTGGCAATGAATACACCGTTTTCTTTCATTATCTTATGTACCAGTAACAGACATAAAAGATAGTTGAGGTTATACTTCTTGCGTTAAGATATTTTTATTATTTGGTAATTCTAACCATAACGGCATAATAAGTAATACAAAACATACTTATTATAAGTAACGTAATAGATTAACAGCTACATTAGTTAATGTTTTTTTCTAATGTTTCTTCTATGTTTGTTCTAATGCTTCTTTGAAGGTGGTAGAGCCACGCTGTAGCTATTACTAGTTTCAGCATCAATGGGTCGGCTCACCGGGGTAATACCACCCTCTCACAGAACATCGACGTGAAGTAACAGTGCTTGCATTGTTGCGTTTCGTTCGGTCAGTAAGAGCGCCGGAGGCCCACCTCCTTTCCAGTAACTATGCTTGCATTGTTGCATTTCGTTCGGTCAGTGTCATTTCCCTACCCCTCCCCCATACATAGGATGGCAACGCACTTGCGACTCCCCTGGTGTTGCTAGTGTCTATGGACAGTGGTGATCTCTTAACATCAGGTGACCCACTTGTTCGTTTGCCTCCATATGACATAAAAAAAATGGGTTTATCCCATGGATGTCAGAACTGTTAAGCGTTACCTATTATTAATAATCGTGTGGCATCGCATTTACTTTTGCATTAATAGTCGTGCCGTATATTTAAATCGAAACGTGTTGATTTGACCAGAACAGAAACCTGAATACTATAGCAACATCTTATTGATGGAATAGCTGATTTTTGCGTTGAATTCTAGTTGACGCCCATTCAAATTGGCAAGGAGTCTAATATACTTTTTGTAATCAGTAACAATACAGTACCCGGCTTTTAATTGGGCACGTCGTGGGGAAGGACCAAGAGAGACAGCTAGGTTCGGTTTCGTAAAGCGTTATCTTTGTCTTTCGCGGTCGTTGTACTGTGCGAAAGAGAGAACTCTTTATAAAACCGAAACAAACATCTTAGCCGGACATCTTACTCTCGTCCTCGATGCAAAGTGTCAAATGTAATGTGCGCATTGTACATATTGATGAAATGGAATTATGGGAATAGTAATAATGACTTTATTAAAATAAAACTCTTTCGCAAAAGAGACGGCATAGTTTTTAGACCATTGTCGTAATAAAAAAATAATATTTATTAGTACATTTAGTTGTTCATTTGTGTAGCCTAGAAATGGTTGTAGTTGCAATACTCACAATCACATTTTCTTGATTCAGGCAACTTACTCTTGTGGCATTGGTTTTATTGACATTATCTGCTAGTGATACCTCTGTAAATAATGATAAATCATACAAAATATTGTACCGGTATTTAGTTATCTATCTTATTTAAGCTTCATTGTGCTTTTAAAAAATTAAAATTGCAAGTATTCTTCATTTTCTGGCAGAAGTGTGTAGGAAGAGTCTATACTGTGTGTGATTAAATAATAACAAAAAAACTTCAAGATATGTAATTAAGATATGTATTTTATTCTAAATACCATTTTGAATAAAATATCATTTTTGTTTCGTGGAATCAAATAATTAAAGTTTATAATAATATCAATTCCAACGATAAAACTATTAGAATTTTACTAAAACTGTCGGCTGACGGTGAAAGAAAACATCATTAGGAAACCAGAAGGCTTCAGAAATCTTGAATTCATACCGTATGTATGAAAAATATAGAAGCGTGGATTGCTTGTTATTTGGATTGCCAACACATCGTTGGTTTCTTTTATGAATAAGCCTACGTCTGATTAAGCCAATAGCGAGCAGTGGAACAGTAATAGGCTGGTATTTTTTTACGAACCTGTTATATGAAGAGTTTATAAGGAAATTTTCAGTTTTACCTTATGAAATTTCATAAGTACTTTGTTTAGAAAGCACAGTTTTTACTATACACATTAAAGATTCAAAAGTATATCTCGCATGCAAGCCTCCATTCTATATAGTCTCTATAAAATATAGAAATTCATAAAATTAGAGCGAGCTAAGCTATTTAATAAATTACCATTAGAAAAACTGAATCATTAAAGGTATTTAAATTAAGATTAAACATGAATATTTCCACAGATAATAAATTTTATACCCTTTTTCTTACTTTGTTGTAAGCGTAATGTTTTTTACCATAAATAGTTCTCAAGTTATTATTATGTTTATATCACCGGATGATGCTAGTAAAGATAAATTCCAATTAACATCTTTTAAAAGTAATTGTCATTAAGTGAAGTATGCTCTTAGTTTAAGCTGTAATTTATAAGACAGAAAGGCTTACCAGTCAAAGCGAGAACGAACAGTATGTACACAATGATATGCCCCATCCTTACCACTCAACTGCTCGTCGTAAAGTATGAAATTTCAAAGCACATAATAGTTCCGTACACAATTGTCCGGTTACAGATTTAACTAACACGATTTTCCTTGAATTGCTCACCAATATTGTTATTCACCGTGTTGGAATTTCTATATTGTAACATTGTAGTATTGTTTCATTTGTAATAACGAAAAACTTTCTATAACGTAGAAATTAGTTCAATTTGGTTGGTTTACCACAAACCGTTTATTTGTTCCCTGCCCTATTTAATAACTAACTGATTCCTGCGAATTCGTCTGCGTATCTCTATTATTTTGTTATATCTCAAAGGATTTTCTACATTTCTGCGTTTTCTACGAAAGCTCCCAGGCGGCTTAACTTCTTCCGCCACTTCCAACAATTATCGTTATATTTCAACCAATTTACACAAAATCTTTACAAATTATACACCTAAACCTCATGAATGAATATACCTATTAATCACATCCGTTTGTTGCTTTATGAGTTTATCGCGAACGGACAGACAGACAGACGCGGTGGAAGACTTTGTTTTATATTTTAACTAGCGGGCCCGGTGGACATTATCCCGCCCTGATAATAAAAAAAAACATTGACAAATTATTATTATTAATAATTTAATCATAATTATTATTAATAAATAATTAAATTATTTCGTTATGAACTTTAGTTGACAGTTATTCAATAACTGTATTCCATAATACATTCTTTAACGATTCGCTCTGTCTCTAAACATAAAATTATTATTTGATTAAATTAAAAAACATACCTACAATCTATTACTTGTGAGCCTCCTTGACGTGTCCGTCAATGGCGAACCTTACTTCTAAATCTTGCCAAGGTTCATCTGCGCGTGAAGTGTTTTAAGTGAGTAAGCGGTTGCGCTGGTGCAAACCCACTCTCTCGTCCCATTCTACCATCATCCGATGGACCAGTTACCCGGTACAATCGGTGATAGAAGGGATGCAGTGGTTTGGCTGCCAACCATTAAAGATCCTGGTTGGCACCCTTTAAGGCGCATCACATCACCTTGCTACATCGCCGCGGTCGCCGGGGACAATTGCCTATCGGCGGTGCCCGCTTCCCGAGCCGATGTAGACTTTGTGTACTTTTGGGGGATCACCCAATATAGCTGAAAGATGAAAGATACAGCCCCCTCTACTAGATTTAGCCCACGGATCGACGTGGTTACCGGGGTGTGGCCGCTGTGTACACTACAGCTACGTGGAGCCACTAGTAGAGAGATTATGAGCGGCTAGAAGTGACATCAAGAGTTGCTTCCTCGATTAATCGAGACGATCAGCGTCTGCTTGATATTGACGACACTATAGAGCCCCTCACTACACCCCAACTCTATTACTTATAATGCATGTAATTCAATTTATGTTTAACTAGTTTTTGTTTGCGGATTCTTTTGCATTAAAGATGCATGCGCGCCAAAGATTCAAGAGTTTCCACGAAGATTGATCGCTGACCTGTGGTTATCCAAATTTTACATAATTTGTACAGCATTGTTTTGTTAAATACTCCAGTTTAATAATAATAATTTTCTTTTGTTTTTTTTTTAATGTTCCAAGATGGCGATCTTCTGGCAATATTATGGCAAGCAAAATGCTATCACAATATCTTGCTTTAGTACTGTTCTAGATGTATTAATTTTATTCTGTGGTACATATGATAAATATCTATCAAATTATTGTATGATCTGCAAACTTTATGAGTGACGTGTTGATGACATTTCTAAAATTATTATAGGACAAATTTTATGTGCAGACTTTAAAAATGTATATACACATTAATTCTTTTAAATTTTGTTTATAAATATTGGGGTAAACTTTAAATTATTTGTGTTATTAAAACCATGTTATAAACATATAGAATAAATAATCTGTTTACAATGCGTAAACAGATATATTTAATGTAACATAAATAAAAATGATAAAAAATTATAGTCCAGATATTTTCCATCAAATTAATCCACAAATTTATCGCTTACATGGTGTTACTTGTTTAAAATCTCAGTGTTCGTGCAAAAGTAGTCAACACAGCGTGACTTATAGAGAAGCTGCTGTAATAACTCCGCCGTTAAAAGTGTCATCGATATATACGAATACTTTAAAGTCTGGTACTCATAACCACAGACGATTAGACATGAATAGAAAAAAGCGTGACATATCGAGCAAGATAGTTACAAGAAAAGGTAATGCTAAAAATGTTAGACTAAGTTTTAAATCAAATCCGAAAAAGTATGGCGACTTCGAATCTTACGAATATAATGTTAATAACAGACCAAAAATTAAACGAAGAGAAGTCTCTTTAAATGGCTCGTTTAATAATTTGGAGAAAGATCATGTAAATAAATTACCATGCAAAGAGGGACCATGTCAAAAAGCATATGAAGCTTCGAAAATTTTTCATTGCGTTTGTGACAAAACAGTTAACGCAAAATGTAGATCTGAGACCAAAAAACGAAAAAGTTCTAAACGAAAAAACAAGAACACTTGCTTATGCTATGCAACTGGCGATCATAAGAATAAGAAAAAAGTAAGGGATAAGAATAAAGTAGAACATATTAATCATAATTTAGATACAAATGATAAGAATGGCGATATGTGTAAAGAGGGTTTATGTAGACAAGCAGCTAAACAGAATGATAATATTTTTTCGTGCAAATGTAATAAGAGAAAGGTGGTATTGGAACCTACTGAATGTATTGATTCAACATGCAAAACTGCTAAAAATAGTCCAACTACCAAAGTTAAATTAAAAGATAAAATAATCAGTCTTGGCAATAAGTATTCTCAAAAATTTAAGCAATTAAACTACACGCCATTTGAAAAAAATGATTTGAATAAAAAGACTTGTGTTAAAGGTTTATGTGAGAATGGCTTAATAAATAAAAGGCTGAACTTCGTTTGTAAATGCACAAAAAAGAACGAAATTAAAGAATGTACAGATGATACATGTAATGTAAGAATAAATAAAAACTCTTTAAAAACAAAACCAACACAAACATTTCGAAGAGAGTCCATGAATATAACAACAGGCTCAAGTAAGTCAAAAAAGAACCGATTTATATGCTACTGCAATTCTTTAAAAGCTAAGTTTCGTAAAGATATTCCGAAACACAAACATCGCAAAAAAACCGTATATGATCCAAATGATGTTCAAAATGTTTTAAAAGAGCAAGTAACTTTGAAAAAGATGTTAAATAGCAAACAAGATCAAACAGGTGAACCTTTTTTTGATATAAGAGTTAATTCTGTCGATATGCACACTCTTAACCCAGACGAAGTTAGGGGCAAAATTATGACGTTGGGAAAAGTAGAAAAGGTAAAAACTTGCATTTGTCCTTCACACAATGTGAAAAGAACAAATTTTCTCTTAAAGACTGCATGCTCAGCAGGTGTTTGTAAGAAAGCATTTAAAAATAAAAAGATCAATTTCACATGCAAATGTACTGATGGAAAAGCTAAAACTTGTTCAGATACAACATGTGAAGTGACACAAATGCCTATTTGGCCGACTAAACAAAGTAATCCTATTTTTGAAATGAAACTAGATTCACATAATATGAATGTTGTAAATACAAAAGAAATTAGAAACAAAATTCATGATATTGAACAATCGGGGAAAAAAGATTTATGTTCAACTGGGATATGCCGCGAAGCTGTAACGCGCAAAGCACCATACATTTGTAAATGCTTTCAAAGGAGACGTCAAATCGAAATTGATGAATGTTCTGATGACATTTGTCGTCGAACTGATTTGATTCAGATGAGAAACTATACAAATCGTGGGTTGTTGAATAATAACAAACCTGAAACTTCTTGTATAAACAACATTCCACAGATTGTATCTAATTGTAACAAAAATAATCTAGAGAATCGTTACAAATCAGAGAACAATGCTAATAATATTTGTATAATAAATTCAAAAAACTATAATTATAAATCAGTAGACAAATTAAAAGAAAAGACTGGAAGAAATCTGAAATCGAAAATTTCTTGCATTTGTGCTCGAATATTAAGTAAATCAGAAAACATGACGATACACACATGTAATAAAACAAAACAATTATCACATACTCTTAAGAATCATGATAATCACATAAATTCAGATACATATAGAATCCTACAAACAAAGTCTGATATCTTAAATAGGCGACAAGGCATACAAATTACTTGTGCAGATGATATCTTAGAAAACGTTCAACATGATGATAAAAATGTTGCAGGGGACAGAAATCACATTAATAACACCCCCATAAACAAAAACTTAAATGAGAATAAAGGAGAATTTAGTCTTATAACAGAAGATGTTAGACCCGGCAACCGATTTTGTGATTGCTGTAATTGTAAAGTAGTAAAATCTAACTGTATGTGTATGAGTACATCTAGAAAGTTAAAGTGTATTGATATTTTGTGTCGGTCTTGTTTAAGTTTATTTCGTAAAAGCGGTATACGTAAACCAAGATATCAACGTAAACCACTTGTCTTAAATATAAAGAAAGAGAAAATAAATATGCCTCCCTCACCTATGAACAAGCGTACATATACAGAAAATTGTATTTGTTGTGTATGCGGACAAAATATAAAAGATTGTAACTGTGAGCGTTCACTTAGAACATCAAAATGTAAATACGTTTTGTGTCAATCATTGACTCGTCTAATACGTAGATATAATCAATTAGTAGCGCACCCTGACAAAGGTATCACGAGAAAGAGAACAAAAATTCACAAAAGGAAGTCACTATCGTTGCCCGTTGAAAACTTTTTGCCCGGAGCTAAATTGCATAATAAAAAATATGACTATGTGGAAATTAATGAAAAGCTAAAGCCAATTTCTGTTTCGTTTGGTAACAAATATCAGAAAAATATAGAAGACGTCACTGGTTCAAGGGAAAAACGTAAAGAGGCAAATAAAAATACAACATTATCGTTTCCTGGATATAAATCAAAGGTACCTATAACCAGTGATGCAAAAACAAAAAATTTTCAACGAGATAAAGCATACCACCAGTCTAAAATTACTCCAACAGACAAAGGTGACAGAATATGTAATTGCTCACATATTTGTGAGTGTGAATTATCAAAACGTAAAAACGATTCAAAACAGCGTAATGTTCACAAAAAAAGTAGAATACTAAAAAAACGAGAAAAGATAAAAAAGAAGAAATCAAAAAACCGCAATCAATCTGAAAGACAGAAAAAACATAAGAAAAGTGGTCTCAGAAGAAGAAAGGTGTGGTTAGCTAATGAAAAAAAATTTCGTAGAGAAGTTGCTAAGAAAGAAAGAGTTAAAAGTAAAAAAAGATTAAAACAATTAAAACTTGAAAAGAAACAATTGGAAGCCATAAGTAAAGGCCGAGAAGAAATTGAAGAGACAAGTTGCCTCGCTGACTTCTTTCTGGGACTTCTTAAAATTGGTTTTTGTATTATCAAAGGGTTAGCTCGTGTTATATTTCAATTTATTACAGACCCCAAAGGCAGCATAAGATATACCAAACAAAGATTGCAAGATCCTAAAGGGACGTATGAAAGGATAAAGCAAGCTTTTCTGGAATTTTGGGGTTTGAAGAAATTACAAATGTTAAAATCTGTTGCGGGATCAGAAAAAATGACCATACTCTCAGACACTTTTCAGAATACCCCTCTTTATCAAGCCTTCGCAGATAAAGGTAAAACAAAAAAAGAGAAGAAGTTAATTGATCAAAAAAATAAAAGACGCAGAAGGAGAATCGTGAAAAGAGACAAAGCGGCGATGCACGGTTGCCGACATATGTTACTGCACACATTGCGTAAAACTCCGTGTATGTGGGTTTACCATATTTGCCCTAATTTTTACCCACAATGCCTGAGCTGTTTAGCATTTTGGCATAATTTCTCTGACTTGTTGTTGTTCTTGTTAGCGTTTATCGTTTGGACTCCGTGTATACTTTGTTTTGAAGGTTTTCGTGCTCTTAGTTGCTGTCTTTTATGTACTGGTTGACTGTCTCAGTACTGTCGCAATTGTAATTAAAGTAAATATTTTATGTGAACGTTTATTATTTTTCATCTAAAAAAGATTAAATGTATTGTGCAATCCATTACCTAAACGGCTAATTAAACCTAATTTTGATGAATTTTTTATGTATATTCAGGTGGATTCAAGAATCGCTTAGATTCACAATTGGATCCGGTGGGCGGCGCTGCGGTTGACTTTTAGGATTTTTTTATTATAAAGGCAGGACAACGTCCGCCGGCTAGTTTCTTATATAATTTCTGCTTCACAGTATTCTGATGTAATTGTATATATTTTAAAAGACATTTAATGTACAAGCGACGTAGTGTGATATATATAAAGTGATAGTGAATCAAGAGGCTATGATGAGCAAACAAACAAAGGAGAACATTGTGATAAGAGCATATCGTTATAATAGGCAAATTTTTAAAGCATATTAACCATACAAGGATCAATTTTTTTTAGTGCGCGGTAACCAATATTGTAATTAGTGATCAGAGTATAGAGAAAACTTTAAAAAATAAAACCATATTTACGGAAAAATCAACTTTTTATCTCAGTTCCACATGCGGTACACTGAGCCTTAACTATCTATACCTTTTGGTACTAAACTAGTACAATTGAATTGTTTTGGAAACAGTTTCTTATATGAATTTTTTTCAATGACTTATTATTTTAAACGAAATGAAATAACTATTATATATTTTACTTTTTTATATATTGTAATTTATAATAAACGGGTTCGTCATTCCACAGTAAATTTCAAAATCGTAAGCAAAGGCACGATCGTCGCAAAGAACCAGCGGTTTATAGCCCCATTTGTGAGGCTTATTAGGAAGACTTGTCGTTGAAGATTAGAGGCTTTTATCGTTGATAGATAGTGCTACTCTTTTAGGCAAGCTTTGGCTTTTTTTAATGCTTCCAGTATAGGCCTGATTTTATGCAAAGGATCATACCCTGGACTACCTGATGGCGGTTGCGTGGAGTTATCGTTGAAATGTAGGAACTAACAGATTTTTTCTCTTACATCACTGCGACAACATTACACATATCACCTCCACACACGTGCACGCATACACGCTTACACATGCAGGTGGAAGGGTTTTATTTTTTCCCCTTATCAAACTGAAATAGTTTAGAATATTATCCGATACGAAATATATATAAGGGTTGTTGAGGTATGTATGCTTGGTACACATATATGTTTCAACAACTCATATATGTATGAATAGTTAGCTTAGCTTAGGTTAGCTTACATAGGTCGCGAATTGCATGTATCAGGCAACAGCCAAAGCCGAGGTGTGCCTCGCACCCTTGAGCTAGTTGTCAAAATAAAATCGGCTGAGTGCCTTAAGCGCTCGCCTTAGTAGTCCGGTGAAGCTGTTAAGACCTTGCTTGGTCAATAGCGTAGTCAGTTCGAAAAATAAAAAAACAGATTTTTTTGAAATGATTTAGTGACATTGTCTCCATAATCAAAGGAATTCCCAATTCAGGTGCCCACTACATTCGAATATTTGGTATTGGCGCCAAACTCATAATCACAGAGACACCTATTCTTTATAATCACACCTATTCACCTAAACTTTTTCAATTCATTAGTTGGTATTGTAAATGGCTTCGAAGGATTTTTTGGACATTAAATTTGTGCATTCCTTCTACAATATGCTGAAGAATTCATCATCAAAAAACCATAAAAAATATAGAAGGGGAGTTTCACAGTCTATAATCGGTGACTGTAAATTTGTGTTTCCAATAAATGTAAAAGGAGATGATTGAAAAGATATTTTCACCCAAATCAATCTTCTCTTCTTTTTTGGGTGACAGTCAATGAGCCAGGGATTCTAGATCTATGACCAATTGCGTTACTCATAGTCGATGATCGTCTAGTTGCCTGAGATAGTGTAATACCTGTAGTTGTCCCTGAAGTCATTCCTGATGTGCTAGGCCTAAAGTCTGATATTTCTGGATGTATATTTTCAATATTTGTAACAACCGCGTTGACGGGAGACGAACACTGGTGAGATAAGGAAGTTTCCACGTCACTAAGAGGCTCGGATAAAAAGTTTTGGATGGACTGATTTTTTTCGATGTCATCATCACTTTCAGCGCCAGATAAATCTTGTCCATCTTCACTCACATTAGGAATATTCAAGAAACCTTAATATCTTCATCACGCAATCTTCTTCGCGACATTATCTCCAATAAAATGAAAGTATTCATAAGAAAGGATATCGTAAGTACGTATAACTAAAAACAGACACTAAAGCTCAACGTACTGTATGTGGAACATACATAAAAATATGATATATCGATACGTTTACTATGGTAATATAAAAAACAACTTACCACTGCAAAATTCTAACGAAGTGTATATTTTACACACATTATTTTTTTCGAGTCAAAACTGTTCAATGACTTTCCTTTTATTATTTTGAATTCAGACAATTGACTAACGTATCACTTTCATTCAACTCCCCTGGTGTTGCTAGTGTCTATGGACGGCGGTGATCACTTAACATCAGGTGACCCGCCTGTTCGTTTGCCTCGTATGATATAACTAAATATATATATTATTTTTCATTTCGAAATACCACATTATATTTTGGTTCAGAAGCAAAATTTTAGTTAACTTTTTTTAATAAACTCACAAGATTAATAAAACTTTTTATTAGACATATTGATTACTATATTTATTCATGATAAATACACATACATTTACAAAAACCCACATACCAGCAAATATTAACTGTGGTTTAGACTTACGTCAGTTGGGTGTTATCATTTCTGTATTGAAAAAACGAGTTGTGACATTATCCTCAAGCGGCGGTACGGGTTCCTCCTCATTATTATTGTCTTGTATTTCTACATGTAACGTATTATTTTTCTCAAAATTTAACTTCAAACTTGAATTTTGAACATCGAGTGTTTCATCCCTTTCCCTTTCATCAAAAATGTTGTGTTCAGATACAACTAAATTATCTTTCTTGTTTTTTTTTATTAAACGCAGCTCTACATTTATTTTGAACTGGTTTCCTAAGCATCTTTCCCTTAATTCCTATAACACTACTATTCAAGCTTCGAAAAATCTCTTCTAATTCTAATAAGTTGGAATCCACATTCTTAGACTCATTAAATCCTCGAACAGCGCCGTCTAAAGCGTCCGTTTTATTTGTATTTTCAATTACTTTATTCTTTCCAAAAAGAACACAGGGTAACTTAATTCCATAACCAGCAAGAAAATATTTGAACAATGGACTGTAGTAAAGTATTACAAACATGACACCAAGTATTAATACTATAAAAACACAGTTCCAACCAATAGAAGCTCTTCTCGGATAGCACCCAGACTGATTAAAGCTGCTGCAACAGTATTTCTTTGCACAGCACATTGCGAAGCAGACCGGTAGGAATGTGAACATATGCAGGATAGTGGAAATGTATCCGTGGATTGTGTGTATAATCAAACGTATAATATCTTCGACAGCGAATAATACTGTTATAAAAACTCGGGACACCATCTGTAAAGCACATATGATCGGCATATACATTGTGTAGCACATTTTGCATTATCCCTTTAATGTCTTGGCAGCACGAACTAAGGTGACCAGCTGAGGGTTATCATTATTGTTCTCAAGTTTATAAAGATACAGATTTTAGGATTTAATTAATTGTTTTTTTTTGTGATTAATTTTTTTACATTTTTATTTAATTTTTTTAAGTATTTTGTTACACAACGATACAGTAATCAATTGTCAATATGAAGTATGTCAATTATGGCCATAAATATAATAATTGATGTTTATTTTTATTTATTGAGCAAATTCAATTCAAAGTTAATGATATAAAAATCAGCGACGTAGCGAAACATTGAATCGTTGGCTACTTTTTGATAATATCTTTGTTATAAACAATTACAAATATACAATATCTGCTGTGTACATGTGAAAATTGTGGTCTTATGTGAATGTTTCACTTCACACATTTAACACACTTCTTGTCACTTTTAAACGTTTCAGTAGGTATATGATTAATATTTAAAACATACAAACGGATACGAATGCTATATTTTTTTTAGAAAAAAGATATTCATTTTGGACATGATTTTCTTTCATTTGAACGTAGTATATTTGTGTTTCATTTATATTTAGCTGTGGGTTTAGTGCACCTCAAGGTAAAACAGTTTGAGAGTTCGTTTTGCACTCATAATTGCCTCTCTTTACAATGGATTTTGTGGTAACCCTAAAATAGTAGTATTAAGTCTATGGTTAAGGAGTTTTTGGCGGGATCTTAGTCTGTCATGTAGTGGATTTTATTTTTTATTCATAATCTTGTGTTACTTGACTCTATATTGTGTAAAATTGGTGGTGTTTTATGTAATATAGTTTGTTTATTGTGCATAAGTGAAGTGAATAGAAAATAATACCACGGACCATGAATTCTGAGATGCCACAAAAACTCCATGGAAAGTTCTAACAAGGGAGCCACGATCTTGTTAGAATATTGAATTAATTACTCGACAATGGAAATTAACAAACACTCTGGACAAAGATGGTACGCTACTATTAACAAGGAGATTAAGATAAAAAAGTTGGATAAAAGAATATATTATAGAAGATTTGGCGTTTATGCCTTTACATTAATTTGGACATAGAGAAGATTTGGCGCGTATGCCTTTACATTAACATGTATATAGAAGAAAACTGACTAAAGAATACATAAGTACTACCTATATTGACAACTTCAAAATTAAAAGATGATTTAAAGAATGTACGAAATGTTATATAGAAGATTTGGTGATTAGGCCTTTATAGAATACATAAGAACTACCTATATTAACAACTTCAGAATTGGCAGTATGGATTAACTCCTTCGCCTGTCCTATTGAACGAACGAAATCTCTCAAAAGGAAAAAAGTGCCCGATTTTGAAACGTTAAACCTAGAAATGTACTTGATTTATAAGTTAATATAGTTTAAGGGGGAGGTGTGGTAACCCTAAAATAGTAGTATTAAGTCTATGGTTAATATGGCGTACTTAGAGAGTCATGTTCTGTAACGTAAATGTATAAGTGTTTGAAATAAATATTGATTACTGCATCTTATTATTGAGTATTCTTATGGTATATTCCATATTACAACAGATTTATTTGTTGTTAAATTGTTTTTGTGTGAAAGTATTATAGCTGATACTGAACAATACATTTTATGTATAGAGTACAAAACATAAAACAATTGAAAGCAAAATTATACTAAGTAACCTATAAGGCTGAGTTGCACCAGTCAATGTTAACGTTAAAAATTCGGTTAAAGTTATTGTTATGCTAAAAACGGGTTGCATCAGTTGACAATGGTTAAAATGACGTCACGATTTAACGTTAACTATTACGGCTCGATGTTGGCCGGTTAACGTTATTGTTATTGTCAATTTTTGAATCGGTTGTCAAGTTCAATAGTAAAAACTTTAAAATATTATGTCGTTGCTGAGAGACATCCTGTGGGAAACTGAAAACAGATTTCAGGTTTCGAAAAAATTAGCAAACGCATTGGCTTTGTACTTAGATCATTTGTTAAAACAGCTGACTATGAAGTATGAACTATTTCTGTTTACACGTTATTAAAATTCAATATGCACGTCAAAATATAATATATAATAAAATATATGATATACTTGTGTTACTTTTACCGAATTAACCATATCTATAAATACTTAAATATCTAATATACAACTTCACGGAAACAGATGCAAAGTAAATAACAAAGGAAAGTAATTACGACGCATTGATTTTTGGTCGCAATGAACATCTGGTTACAGATATAACAAAGTCTTGCCAAGTAAAAAATGTTACCCTCTTTGATTTTTGGGACTAATTACATTGTTTACGCAGTAACCCGAATAACTTTAACAATTACAAAGCGTTTGATGGTGCAACTGGTTTTGGTAAATGTCAATGTTAGTGGCTCTTGTCATTGTTATAGTTAACTTTGACGGTTACAATAACCGACATTTCGGTGCAACTCAGCCTAAGATGTAAAGTTAGTTCCAAAAGTTGTTAAAGTTATTCGGGTTACTGCGTTTATGTGCGGTATTTTTTACTTGGCAAGACTTTGTTATATCTATAACCAGATGTTCATTGCGACCAAAAATCAATGCATTGTAATCACTTTCCTTTGTTATTTACTTTGCATCCGTTTCCGTGAATTTGTATATTAGATATTTAAGTATTGATATATTTATATAGTCGGTTAATTCGAAGAAAAGTAACACAAGTATATCATATATTTTATTATATATTATATTTTGAGGTGCATATTGAATTTTAATAACGTGTAAACAGAAATAGTTCATACTTCATAGTCAGCTGTTTTAACAAA
>MU159622.1:109494-147627 GCA_015888305.1 Antheraea pernyi
GTAGTGAAGCCCCTTAACAACACCATGTTAAATAACCCAAGATGGTCCTTCCAGCAAGACTCGGCGCCGGGTCATAAAGCTCGGTCTACGCAGTCTTGGTTGGAAACGAAAGTTTCGGACTTCATCAGAGCTGATGACTGGTCAAGCCCTGATCTTAATCCGCTGGATTATGATTTATAGTCATTTTTAGAGTACGGCTTGCTCTATACGTCATGATAATTTGTAGTCCCTAAACCAATTAGTACGATTGGCAATGAAGAATTATCCCATAGAAAGAGTGCGTGCTTCTAATGATAACTGGCCTCAACGTTTAAAGGACTGTATTACAGCCAATGGAGGTCTCCGTATTAATAATAAAAATAAAATATTAAATAAAATATTCGAATAAGCTTTTTATATTTTAAATTGTTTTATATTTATGTATTATACTAACACACTGTAAAAGTAATAAATGTTATTTGCAATAGAATTTTTTTTTCTTTGTTTCAGTATTTATGGCAAGACTAGGTATATTAAGGTACTTTTTAAATTGTTTAATGTTTGTAAAATACATCATTTTCTTGTGATTTCTATCTATACTGATCGACGATGAAATAGTCGAGGGGTCGAGCGGAAGAGGGCTTTCTCAGATTAGTCGGTGTTAAGTTGTGTAATCGCAGAGAACGGCGCACCGCACCGCAAAGCCTGCCGTGCCCTCTCGCGGTTACGCCTACTTACAACTCCAACGACACGATTCCGATGTTTACAATTCTCGAGTATCTGCTGGACCTCAGCATGGTATATTCAGTATTTTTTTTTATATATTGAGTTTAGTATTCCATAGTATTATTATTGGCGCTTAGTTTGGTATATTACGGTAAATTAAGATTAGTTTATCACAATGCAAATATTTATCAAGAATTAATTTCATAAAAATCCATAGTCATTTACGTCTTTACCAGGGCTTACTGGTAAATATCTACAATATTGCAGTAGAATATTTATATGACATAACATATTGTATTAAATGGATCAATGAAATTTATTAATATGTTTATTACATGAAATATGTTAATTAAGTTTTGATAATTTCAAATTCTATTTAAAAATGTTTGCTTTCGCTAAATTCTGAGAGGAAATTAATTTATTATCGTCTGTCTGTCTGTCTGTCTGTTCCCGATAAACTCAAAAACTAATGAACGGATTTTCGCCGGTGGATAGAGTGATTCATGGGGAAGATTTTAGTATATAATTTGTCAAGGTTTTTTATATAGTCAAGGCGGTACAGCGTCTGCCGGTCCCGCTAGTACATAATAATTATTACAATTTACTGTTAGGACATAACCTCTTAAAACTTTTACTTTATTATTTCTAGATCGCCATTTGTATTATTTACCTGAACGCTCACAACGCCCCATTATGCGTTCCACTTGGGTGTACGATTGTGACGCCCGCAAGTAAGTGGAACGGGAAAACTACTCGAGCGGTTGTCCGTTTTGCTGCGCGCGCTAAGTTCGATTTTAATACTATTTAACCAAGCAGATTTTGACTCCGATGATAGTATTCGAGACAACACATTTAACCCTACCACTGAAGCTATTCTTGCAACTAGTTCCACCACATCAGATTGCGATGATGTTCCAGAAGAGTCAATGGTTACAAATAGCCGTCAAAGACGGCACCAAAGACCTAGTAAGCGTAAAATCCTTAAGGCAAAACGCAATAAGGGTGAGCGGTATGAAACAATGTCGGGGAAAACAGTTGAAGAAAGGAGGGTAACTGCACTTTCACAATGCCGGATGAAATGTCGCGAAAAATAACAATACAAGATCAAGAGATACTGTGTAAGCAGTTGTGGTCATTAGGTGATTATAATAAGAGGACTCATTATTTAGCTAGTTTAATATTAGATGTACAGAAAAAGACACAAATTATAGGTTGTATAGATAAAGACCCTAAGCCTAGACATATAAACTGCATTTAACATTTGAAGTTGAACGGTAATATGACCCAGGTTTGCAAAGTTTGCTTCCTTAACACATTCGCTATAACTAATAAAAGTATTGAAGTACTAACTAAAAAAAAAAGCCGGTCGCCGCTGTCATGCCGGCCTGCGAAATGCTGGATATGCACAGGCTGATCCCGAAACGCGACCCGCAGAAGCGAATCACTATGACGGGCTTTTTCGCCATATACATGGTGGTTGCGACCCAGTTGGGCTGTAAAGCCCTACCACCCCGCAAGTGTTAAATATCCAATTATTTATATGCGAGATATTTTACCCAGTATTCCAATTTTTGGTGTAAATAAAGTATGATTTAGGTTTAATTAAATATAATTCATGTCATTCAGGTTTAATGCAAAGCAGAAGAAGAAAAAATATAAAGATATATAGGTATATCCAAGCCTTTTTGTCACTTCTTTTTTGGGAGCACGCTTATTTTCGAAAGTTGTAACTCCATAATTTTTTGTATCTCAAAAAGTGCAGAAATGTACACCTTGTTGATTTGGGATTTGGGTCGCGAATTGCATGTATCAGGCAACAGCCCACGCCGAGGTGTGCCGTGCATCCTTGAGCTAGATGTTAAATAAAATCGGCTGAGTGCCTTAAGCGCTCGCCTTAGTAGTCCGGTGAAGTTGATAAGACCTTGCTAGGCCAGTAGCGTAGTCAGTTCGAGGAAAAAAAAGGTAAGATACTATTGTAAAATTTTCAGAACGAAAAGGTTTTAAATTGATTCCCATTACATTGAAAACAGTTTTATTCCATTTACTCTTACACTATAAGTGCAATCTAAAAAGTGCATTTGTGTATTTCTATTATATTATATATGTATTTTTCATTAGATAAATCGAATTGAGTTAAATTTTTGTAAAATTACGACTTTCATATTTATAATTGCCTTCGTCCCACCTATAGGTACTACAGAGACAAACCACTGTGCGACGCCGTAAAATCACCTACGATTAGTTATTTTGAAAAAGCCGCGAATCATCCCAGTCCGTTAGTGATATCCGCCGCAAAATACGAACCCGTACCAAACGCTGCGCGTTGTGAAAGATGTCCGCGACATATTTTTACCGACCCTCCTGATGAAATAACGGCAGTGAACGATCAGTACCAGCCTGTCTCTCCAAACAGAGTGTGCTCACGCCCACGCCCGCGTAACCACAGATCACGCCGCGTGGTCTAGGGATAAATTTCGTTCCCGCACACCAGACTAGGCCCCCCTCGGCAGCTGCTCAAGCCTAGGTCAGTTCTCTCGGCGTGGAGCCCTTGAGTATGCTGCTCGCGCGATACAGTGACACAAAATCTTACATCACTGCGACAACATTACACATATCACCTCCACACACGTGCACGCATACACGCTTACACATGCCAGTGGAAGGGTTTTATCTTTTTTCCCTTATCAAACTGAAATAGTTTAGAATATTATCCGATACGAAATATATATAAGAGTTGTTGAGGTATGTATGCTTGGTACACATATATGTTTCAACAACTCATATATGTATGAATAGTTAGCTTAGCTTAGGTTAGCTCAGATAGGTCGCGAATTGCATGTATCAGGCAACAGCCAAAGCCGAGGTGTGCCGCGCACCCTTGAGCTAGTTGTCAAAATAAAATCGGCGGAGTGCCTTCAGCGCTCGCCTTAGTAGTTCGGTGAAGCTGTTAAGACCCTGCTGGGTCGATAGCGTAGTCAGTTCGGAAAAAAAAACTGCGACGCGGTAACTGTTCGGAAAGATGAATCATATTTTGTATTTGGATAACTTTGACCTTTCAAAAAAAACGTGTTACCGAGTTTGTTTTTTTTCTCTTGTTTTCGAACTCATTTTATTTTTCAATATTAATTGCAATACGCGTTCCCCCACAAAAAAACCCGGGGTATATTTAATTTCAAGAGTAATCTAATCCAAACTGAGATGGTTTAATAAAACAATATTTCATATATATTATATTATTTTAATGCAATACATAGTTACGATAGCATACATTAATGTATTTCATACAATTTATAACAATTATTAGAGAACACGTGCAGAGTTAGATAGCCGTCTCTTTCACACTCGGTGCGTACGTGATAAGATTGTGCGATAGAGAAAGAGAAAAAAACTTAAAGCATGTAAGCCTGACGCATGATCAAATCAAAGTAGCAGTCGTTATCGATAGATACGCTGATTCCACTGTAGTAGTTCATAAATTCTTCAAGAGTTACCTGTAAAATTCATTTTATTAATAACCGTGTATTTTGTATATTGTACATGAAATAATAATCAAACTTCTTTAGTGTATAAATAAAGGGATTATATCTGCAGTAAGTCTTCTTAAGTGTAATTAAAAAAAGCACTGCATATTGATCCTTTAATCCTAGTCAAGGAGTTTTTGGCGAGATCTTGGAATGTCATGTTTTCATAACCTTGTGTTATTTGGCTGTATATTTTGTACTATTGGTGGTTTTTATATAATATAGTTTGGTTATTGTGCACAAGTGGATATCAAACGCCATGAAAATAACAAAAATAACCAAATAACCCAAGATTATGAATAAAATATAAAATCCACTACACGGCATTCCAAGATGCTGCCTAAAAAACTCAATACTATGACAGGTCTCAAAAATATTGACAGATTTGGACAGTTTTTCGTTCAGTTCAAATTTTATTTCGTTACTTGATCACACTGTAAATTGGAAGAATTGATCTCATTTTCTTGATTAGTATATCCGTGCAAAACCTGGGTTGTGCATCTAGTATTTGTATATATGGGCGCGACTGTACTGCCATCTGGTTTCAATGTAAGTAACTAACACATAAAATCAAAGCATCTGTAGTGCCATCTATGAGCTAACTCAGGACTTTCTATCAGCTAACTCGGAACTTAAATAACACGGGAAATATTATTACCAACTCTTGGTTATAAAATGAAATATAGAATAATAAATTGTAATTCATAATTTAGAATCAATTTTATATAATACCGACGTTAAACTATAATCATTTTAGTCTCTAACATTCATGATTTCCAAACACATTACTATGATAAGTAACGATTTAAAATTATTAAGATTTAATAGTGGTTATGTTTAATTATTATCTAATATTGTTTTAAGAATTTTAAAATATAAATATGATTGTCACAAACGTGGAAAATGTGATATTTCCGGTATATTTTAATTATAATTTTAATAAATAATTAAGTGTATTAAGATATAAACTTTTAATAGAAGTTATGAATAGATTTAATTATTATCTAATATTGTTTTAACAATTTTATATAAAAATATAATTTGTTTTGTCACGGAAGAGTAAAATGGGATATTTCCGGTGTATATTTGTTATAATTATTTCTAGATAATTAAACGAATTCAGATATATTTCGACTTATAATTAAGAATAAAAATAGTTGTAGGTTGTTTTGTAAACCGTTAATGTTAGCTATGTTTGTAATTAAGAAAATATGTTCTATTATTGTCAAAGAAAAAGATATATAGGGTAGTTTAGTGAGTTACAAATGAGCAATATAAAAGTAAAGTTAGCTTCAGCTAAAAGGGCAATCTTTGTACTATTATTGTAAGGTGACGTTGTGGAGAAGGAAAATATATTCTAATTCTGACTAATAGTGTCGTTTTTGTGATGGATCCTGGTGAGAGTTATCTGGAGCACGCCGACATAAACAAATATAATTCTTTTGTCCGTGTGTATTTGACTGAAAACCTCCTAAACGGCTGGGCAGATTCTGATGAAAGTTTTTGCATGTATTCAGGTGGATTCAAGAGTATTTTAGATACACAAGTATTCTCGGTAAGTGGCGCTGCGAATGACTTGTAGAATTTTTTATTATTATCAACAAAGCATCGGAACAGTTGCCGGGCCCGCTAGTGTAATATAAAAATGTTTTAACCTTGCCATCAACGAGCCCTTGAGCCTCGAAATTGAGTAAGAACTTGTTCAGAATAATATCGGCTGACTCTTCACCACTCTTGTATCTGAAATATATAATATTGAGAATATAAATTAAAAGGAAAATGATGAATGATGGTGAAAGGAAAGAAAGAAAGGAAAAATAAAAATATTGATCATTGCTGAAGTATGGGGAGTACGGGGAGTACGAGGAAAACGGTAATAGCAGCCTAACCGACCCAAATGGCAAACTCACATGCACGCGCCGGATGGCGGCGGCGGCTAAATGGCCTCCGTAGGTGCTCCCTGCTAGATAACGAAGCACTATCATGCCCACTACCACCCCCTATAATGCCAAACAAACTTAATATGGAAGCGGAACCTAAAACGACATTACCCCAGGAGGGTACTAGCAGTCTTAGAGAATCCCTCTCCATGTCCGTCTTGGACTTGGACTCCATGATGGACTTGGGCTGCCCCACAGTTTCTGGTGGGGGGGAACCTGGATATATGCCCAACGCCGCAAATAAAAACCCCTGGAATAGATTAATAGAGACTCAGCCAATTTATTCAGCAAATTATAATAAAACAATCAGAAAAAATAGACATCCTTATTGGACAAATAGGGACCCTAATGGGCCTTCTAATGACTGTCATAACCCAACAGAAAAAATGAAATTCCTGCGCATTGCGGCATGGAATATGAATGGCTTATCTCCGAATAAGCAAGTCGAGTTATTCACAAATCATAATAAAATAGATGTTCTATTAATCTCTGAAATACACTTGACTGATCAAAGAGTGATCAAAATAAAAGGATACAATATGTGCTACGCTAATCATCCAGACGGAACATCATATGCCGGGGCAGCTCTTTTAGCTAAGGAAAAGACACCACATCCTACATTCCTACCTAACTTTGCACATGCACACTTACACGACGTAATACAAATAGAAGACTGGCAGAGATCACTAAATGTGGCTGCAGTGTACTGTCCCCCGCGACATCATATAGAGAAACAAGTTTTCTGTAAGTTTTTCAACACACTCGGTAGTAGATACATCATCATAGGGGAGATTGGAACTACAAACATAAATACTGGGGGCTCAAGACTAACCACGACATGGGGTCGTGAACTAAAAAAAGCAGTTGATAGTAACAACCTCAGTGTAATATCAACAGGAGAACAAACATATTGGCCTTCGGATCCCAATAAAACCCCAAACCTTATTGATTTCTTCATCGCTAAGGGCATGTCAGGACTCTACACAAAAGTAGAATCATGTCTAGATGACCCCTCAGACCACACACCTGTGATACGCACATTTAGTACTACAGTCATCTGGAAAGAACCACGTGAGACTCTATATAATCATAAAACTGACTGGGAAGCTTTTCGAGACTACATTGAAGAAAATGTTAATTTTCGTTTACCCCTCAAAACGCAAGACGACTTAGAAGACGCTGCGTGGTATACTACCAACTTTGTACAAAATGCAGCTTGGCTGTCAACCCTAAATGTAGAATCCAAACCATAAAATCAGAATATTATTCCGGAAATACAAGATTGCCTTGATAAGAAGACTGAGATGCCAGTGGAACACAAGCAGGAATCGATAAGACAAATATGCACTTAACAAAGCACACAAAGATCTAAAGGAAATGCTTAGAAAAAATGAGAATAGCACCTTGCAAAATAAACTAAAAACGTTATCTCCCTTCAAAGCAGAGTATTACTCACTTCAGAAGTAACTCACCTTCCTTGTGAAACAACAGAATAAACTCCCCTTATATCATCAATAGTGACGATGCCATCACCTGTCTTGTCCAACTTCCTAAAGGCTTGCTCCACAATGTTGCGCCGGGATTCTGACATTGGTGGCTGTCATAAAAAACGTCAAATTCAATTTTTATACGTTTACTTCCATTTATTTTCGATATAATTATAATAGTCATAGGCTTTATTCTTTTCTAATATCTGTGTATGTGGAACTTATACGTAATCCGGTGTACTGACATTTGATTACATATCGAAAGAAATTTTGTTAAAGCTCAAGATTGCGACCAATTAAAAGATCGAATTTTAACAACAAAAAAGTAGCTGTGCCTTCACTTAATTTCTTTTAAATTACAGTATTTTATATACTTCACTAGCTTTTACCCACGGCTTCGGTCGTGTTAATGTATATTTACCCTATTCCTCGGGAACTACTTTTTATCCAGATTAAAAGTATGCCATGTCTTTTTCTGTACACATGACAGCGTATTTGCAAAATTTCATGACTATCGGCTGAGTAATTAAAGCGTGAAAACGTAAAAAAAAACTCACATTCACTTCTATACATACAATATAAATATACAATATATAAAAATACAATATAAATATATAAATCTAACGTATCAGTATTTTGTCGATTTTCCTGCAAAAAATTGTTGCAGGTGTCTTCGTATTAGTAACGGAATATATTTTAAACATCTTTAGAAATGTCTGCCTGTTAGTATGAACATGCATCACTGCTAAAGTACACAACTCACTAAGAAAATCATATCCTCGTGTGTAACATAGTCTTTGTTTTATTAAAATCGGTCCACTTTATCACAAGTAATTGTAATTTGAAAGACGGCTCGAGTTAAGTACGAGAGAAGAGTAGTAATTTATACTAATATTATAAAGCTAGAGGGTTTATTTAGTTGCATGCACTAATCTCAGGAACTACTGGTCCGGGTGCCGTAGTGATAGGCATACACAAGCCCGGCAAAAAAGCTACGCGTCCCGATAGCTATCGCCCGATTAGCCTGTTAGATACATTAGGAAATTATACGAGCGGCTCCTTCTGAACCGTCTCCAGGTCTCGATTACAGATTTAAAATTAATACCACCTGAGCAGTTCGGATTTCGTGCCGAACACTCTTGCACGAATCAAGTACACCGCCTCACGGAGTACATTTTCTCTAATTTTAATGCCGACCCCAAACGTAAACCGAAACGCACAATTGCAGTTTTCGACGTCGCCAAAGCCTTCGATAAGGTCTGGCATGGAGGGCTCGTCCATAAATTATGTAAATATCACGTACCCGATAAGTTAATACATATTATCCACGATTTTCTCACTGATAGGACTTTCCATTTTAGAGTGGATGGGGAACTATCCCTGCCCCACCCGATACGCTCAGGTGTCCCACAGGGCTCCATACTCGCGCCCTCACTTTTCAATCTGTTCATCAGTGACCTACCTCGGTCTAAACAGGTCGAGGTAGGTTGCTATGCTGACGATACCGTTATTTACACTTCCAGCTTGCGGTCAGACTTTCTTAGGAAGCGCATCGAAAAGGCCGTTTGCACACTCGGTGAATGGTTTCGTCGATGGCGCATAGAAGTTAATCCTGATAAGAGCGCCGCGATACTCTTCGATCCTTTACGACGTAATAATAACCTCGAGCCCATCAGGCTATACGGAACCGATATACCTTGGGCCGACGAGGTCAAATATCTCGGCGTTACATTAGATAAACATTTAAATTTCGAGTCACATATAGATAGAGTACGAAACAAAGCCGCTATGGTTTTGGGTCGCCTCCATCCGTTGCTTTGTCATAGGAGTAAGATGTCCCTCAGACACAAGCTCACTTTGTATAAGACGTGTATCCGTCCCGTGATGACATATAGCAGTCCCGTTTTTGCGCATATGTCGAAAGATAATTTTCATAAGTTGCAGGTTCTTCAAAACCGCGTTTTACGTAAAGTGACCGGTGCCCCGTGGTACGTCCGGAGAGTTGATCTACATAGGGACCTAGAGATGCCTTCTATCTGGGCGTACGTAAAATCACTTACGATTAGTTATTTTGAAAAAGCCGCGAATCATCCCAGTCCGTTAGTGGTATCCGCCGCAAAATACGAACCCGTACCAAACGCTGCGCGTAGTAAAAGACGTCCGCGACATATTTTTACCGACCCTCCCGATGAAATAACGGCAGTGAACGATCAGTACCAGCCTGTCTCTCTAAACAGAGCGTGCTCACGCCCACGCCCGCGTAACCACAGATCACGCCGCCGTGGTCTGGGGGTAAATTTCGCTCCCGCACACCAGACTAGGCCCCCCTCGGCAGCAGCTCAAGCCTAGGTCCGTTCCCTCGGCGTGGAGCCCTTGAGTACGCTGCTCGCGCGATACAGTGACACAAAATCTTACATCACTGCGACAACATTACACATATCACCTCCACACACGTGCACGCATACACGCTTACACATAAAGTGGATGGGTTTTTCTTTTCTTTCCCGTATCGAACTGTAATAGTTTAGAATCTTTTCCGATACAAAATACACATAGGAGTTGTTGAGATATGTATGCTTGGTACACATATATGTTTCAGCAACTCTTATTGGTATGAATAGTTTAGCTTTAACTTAGGTTAGCTTTGATAGGTCGCGAATTGCATGAACAGGCAACAGCCAAGCCGAGGTGTGCCGCGCACCCTTGAGCTGGTTGCCAAAACAAAAATCGGCTGAGTGCCTTAAGCGCTCGCCTTAGTAGCCCGATGAAGCTGTTAAGACCTATGTCGCCAAAGCATTCGATAAGGTCTGGCATGGAGGGCTCGTCCATAAATTATGTAAATATCACGTACCCGATAAGTTAATTCATATTATCCAATATTATCTCACCGATAGGACTTTCCGCTTATAGCAGTCCCGTTTTTGCGCATATGTCGAAGTTAATTTTCATAAGTTGCAGGTTCTTTAAAATCGAGTTTTACGTAAAGTGACCGGCGCCCCGTGGTACGTCCGGAGAGTTGATCTACATAGGGACCTAGAGATGCCTTCTATCTGGGCGTACGTAAAATCACTTACGATTAGTTATTTTGAAAAAGCCGCGAATCATCCCAGTCCGTTAGTGGTATCCGCCGTAAAATACGAACCCGTACCAAACGCTGCGCGTAGTAAAAGACGTCCGCGACATATTTTTACCGACCCTCCCGATGAAATAACGGCAGTGAACGATCAGTACCAGCCTGTCTCTCTAAACAGAGTGCATGTGTAAGCGTGTATGCGTGCACGTGTGTGGAGGTGATATGTGTAATGTTGTCGCAGTGATGTAAGATTTTGTGTCACTGTATCGCGCGAGCAGCATACTCAAGGGCTCCACGCCGAGGGAACGGACCTAGGCTTGAGCTGCTGCCGAGGGGGGCCTAGTCTGGTGTGCGGGAGCGAAATTTACTAGCTCAGATAGGTCGCGAATTGCATGTATCAGGCAACAGCCAAAGCCGAGGTGTGCCGCGCACCCTTGAGCTAGTTGTCAGTAAAAAAAGTAGTTGTCAGTAGTAAAATCGGCTGAGTGCCTTAAGCGCTCGCCTTAGTAGTCCGGTGAAGCTGTTAAGACCTCGCTTGGTCAATAGCGTAGACAGTTCGAAAAAAAAAAAAAACTGGTCCGGGTACTTTCGTGTTAAATGCACCGAGCTCGCCAACCGCTTCAGCGGCCGACTCACGTTATCTTTTCTCGCAAGTCTAACCGCACCAAACCGAGATAAAAGAGCAAGCAGTCGTGACGGACGAAGTCGCGGGTACTAGCTGGTTTATAATATTAGTTAAGATAGTTAGAATTGTGGTTCTTCCACAAGTGTGTTTGTTGGTGAGCTACTATACTGCTGGACAGATATTATTGAAAATTTTTGTGTTTCAGTGGACTTCTGAATGATTTATATTGACAACTGGAACCGTTAAATGGTGGCATGATGTGATTTCCTTTATGTTCAAAGGAGGACAATGTTCATCAAACCAGCTAGTTTATTATATGTCCGGGACTATACTGTTTACTGTCGAAAGTGTTAAAGTTTCATCACAATCAAACATTTTGACCAAAACTTACACGAATTCGGGTGATGAATGCATCGAGGCTGATAAACCCACTCTTGTCAGTGTCGAAAATTTCAAATAACACTTCCGCTTCCTGAAAATATCAAAATCAATGCATTCTTCCTATAAAATCGAAAGTATGAATATTTTATACTAATACCATATGACTAACTCTCGGATAAATCCAACTAAAAAAAATCATCTAGAATTATCAATGACAAGTCACACCTTTAATCAAAAAACGATTTAACTCAAAATTTACGAATTGAAAACAAACTTACAGCTTTTTTTATTAAAGGTGTGAAGTGTTCTACAACAACCCAATAATGCCATACATGTATTTATTATGTCACACAAAATTGGACTTTGTGTGTATCTCCCACAATGATATTATAAGTATAAAGCTACTTATAATATTATTGATCCCTGATATTAGATCTTACCGAATGGTAAATGTATTATGACATTAGCTTTATTAAGATATTCCAATATTTACCACTAATATCACTCTGTGTTCTATAAACCATTAACAGATTTTACTGATATAAGCCATTTTTCATTTTGTTTCATCACCATATAAATGACAAGCGATTATTGAATTCAACAGTGTTATAATTTCAGAACCCTAAAAGTATATAATGTATGTTTAAATTATTCTGACACAAATATACCTCATTTGAAATATCGAGTCCGGTTTCCTTGAGTCCATAGAAGAATTCTTCTTTATTTAGTTGATTGCGGCCATCGTTATCCATTTTACGGAAAGCCCTGTACATTAACAGATTTAACTGATATAAGCCATTTTTCATTTTATGTTTCATCACCATATAAATGATAAGCGATTATTGAATTCAACAGTGTTATAATTTCAGAACCGTAAAAGTATATAATGTATGTTTAAATTATTCTGACACAAATATACCTCATTTGAAATATCGAGTCCGGTTTCCTTGAGTCCATAGAAGAATTCTTCTTTATTTAGTTGATTGCGGCCATCGTTATCCATTTTACGGAAAGCCCTGTAAGAAAATGAATATGAAGTGTAAATTTGTATAGAAGAATCTATTTCACCCTTGTAAGCATCGTCTTTTGGAAAGCATTATTACTTTTATTTATAAACCATATTAACATAGTACACTTACAACTGCTAATAACTTAAATTTGGTTAAGGAAATTTGACACATCTCTTGCTTGTAATGAGTTCGTTCCCATCCTTCTTTATGCCTTTAGTTTCGACAGTTATCTCTCAGCATTAAAATAGGTGGTTAATTGAAGATTATATGCAATCGGTCATTAAAAAAATGTACATAAAACACATATAAGTTTAATATTTGCTACTGCTAGTACTGAAAATAACACCTGTTATATACCCTTGTTAAAACGAAATGTTGACACAAACCTTCCAAGTCCGAGGATACCAGAAGCTCCACGCGACAAACATAACAGACGCAGTTTCTCCAAAGGATCTGTTGCACCAGAGAGAGCGTGTCCGCTCTTCTGGATTAACTCTTCCTCTTGCCTTGAAGAAGCCGATTGGTGTCTATGCCATGCTACTGTAAATACAAATAACAAACAATCATTATAAACCCATTAATTTTATTTAATTGTGTAAAAGTACTGCGTAATTTGTTAAAAACAATTACGCCTCAAGATGGACTGTAATAAAAGGAGCAATAACACCATAAATAACACAATAAGACGATGTGTCAAGGGTAAGGGACCTTGGTAGGTCAATAGCGTAGAAAGTACGATAAAAATAAAGTACAACAACAAAATAACATACGATACGAAATTATTGGTAATTTTTTCTGAGTATTCCGCCGCTGTTCCTATTTAAGACTAATTATTTTAATTGTTTAATTTGATTTAAAAATGCAACAGTTCCCGGTATTCCGGAACTCCTTCATCCATAAATTATTTAGAGTCGCATTTTATACAAACAAATCTTTAAAGTATAAAATAAACCTACAAATAATATAGTAAATGAATTATTTAGTAGATCTTAGTTATATTTATTAATAATAAATAATTGGAAATGTTAACCCAACAATGTAAGTAAAATATGATTGGAAAACGTCGCAGTCTAGACGTAGTGATTTTTACTTTCACAATTAGAGAAGTATAATACTCACTATTTGAATTAGTTTTCGGTTTACCGGGGTACATATTGCTATATATCTAAATATAATTAGCACCAAACCAGTTGTGTATTAAACTGTTAAAACAAAGATGGTTTCTAAAATGGCACAACCTAAGACGTACTGCAGCTTCGACACGTTTCGAGACACTGACTCACACTGACTTACTATATTACTTATTATACTCTTTGACACTGACAAAGTGACAAACTGTGATGACAAATACTTATTATTATACTCTTTGGTCACTGAAAAAGGGAACTACAATCACAAACACAATTTGGTAATGTTTACATAGATTTATAGTTATGATTTTTGAATGTTTAATAATTTGTCTGTTAGCACCTAATTGTTTTGTGTTTTTTTATAATTATTAAGGATTCCTTCCCTCTCTTAAAATTCAGATATATTAATTGACGGATATTTGAGATTTTGTATACGAACGTTCACATTAAAAACATGGACATAATATACTAAACTCCTTCCTTCCTCGATTCTTTCTGGTAAAATATTTTTTTGGGAAAATGTTGATACATGTGCCACTTGATTACTATAATGTTGCGTAGATACTAATTGAGATTTATTATGATTGGTGGTAAACTTCATTATGGTTGAAACGTTTTGATATTTTAGTTTTAATTTATTCGAATTTAAGAATTAATATTATATAAATATTAGAATTAAGATTTAATTTATTTATTAGAAGTTCGATGTCTAATTGTAAGCAGAAAAATGAACAGACTTATAGAATATGCTTGACAGTAAAATATTAGGTTTTTGGCTTTAGGGTGAATTGACTGAAATAAATATAAAATATTTTAAAATACCCACGCGTTCAGTACCAGTGCATCAGTTGTTTAATGTATTAGTTAAAAACAATGTTTCAAAAAAACAATCCGCTGTTTCCAATTTGCAGTTATTATAATCAATTTTGTGTTCACCAAGCCACATTTCACGGTAGCCTAAGAAATTTTATGCGGCCTGTATCTAAATCATATATTTCAATTTATACATATGTATGTGTAAAATTGTGTGAATATATCTATACTTCTATACTAATATTATAAAGAGGTAAAGTTTGTAACGTTCTAGGGGGTAATATCTGGATCTACTAAACCAATTTTGAAAATTCTTTTACCAATAGAAAGCAACATTATTTGTGAGTGTCATAGGCTCATTAACCCGAAAAATGAAAATACTTTTTGTGATAGTCGGATTTGCAAAGCAAGTCGTAGAAAAAACGAAAACGTTTCTTACGAACGCTGCCTTAACGATGAGAGATATATAATTTAGTTTTAGAGAAAAGTTATAGAGCATGATAATTCCTACAAAAAGTCAACGATAGCATATGTCTAATTTTTTATTATTTTTTATTTAAAAAAATATAATTTAAATCGTTAAGCGACGTTTATTGATCATATTATCAACAACAATTGTGAGCTCTTATCAATATGTAATGATATAATAACTGAGCCACAGCAACGCGTGGCCGGGTCAGCTAGTCTATAATAATATTGCATTCTCTGTCGTTTATAGATTCACACTAAACTAGCTGTCTTTATAATACTATACTAGGTTTGTTATCCATGTAACTATCAAGCTGTAATCTGTATAATCATACTTGCAAAATCGTTTATAACATACAGAAGACTCATATTTATTGATATGTTGTAATCTGCTACAAGAATCTGTTTGTAATTGCCATAGAAACAAAAAGGGGAAAATGTAAGAATCAGTCTTTATTTTCTTGAAATAAAAGTTGTAACAAATATATGTTTCTTTCATCAATAACAAAATAATTAAGAAACAGTATCTAGCTTTTATATCTATCCTATCTATTGAAGAATATTCCAAAACTATAAAGTAATTACGTAAGAAGACAACAAACACCCATATTTATTCTCTTAATTATTAAGTCTTATAATCGATAGACGTATTCAGAAATATTTATAGGTCTGTATATGTAATGATTAATTAATTTTACATTGTAACATTCAACCAGTTCAAGGTAAGGTGAAAGTTAATCAGAAATCCTTTTAAAACCTGATCGATGGTGTCAACATATTTTGAATACAGCTTTTTTTTCATTAAAGAAGTTGCTTACGAAAATGCTTTTGTGTATATTTCTTTTCTATGCATATAATTACCTATCCAAGGAAGTAAGTCGTAAGTTGTCGAAATTTAAAGATTAATATAATATTGATTTGATATCCTTTTGTACACTACACATGCAGGTTACATGTAAGCATCGGTTTATAAATCAAGAAATTTTACGTAATTTTCAAAACATTAACTCGTCTGTGCCTATTCCGTGTCTATAAAATGATATTACAGTTCCTTTGAGGCTCAATCACGGCAAAACTACTAAACGTATCGGCATAGGATTATGACCATTCGATGTGGAAATTTTCGTAGATTGTTCTAGATCACATCACAGTTTACTAGATTTTGTCCACAATACCAATAAAGTGTTAGATGATTTTAAGGTGGAAGATACTTCCTTATTTATAATAGGATGCATAATATGTATTTAGGTAATAGTGTTAGGTTTTATATCAAAGTCCTAAGTCACATTACCGATTTGCCAGATAGTGAGTTCAAGAACCATGTCAAGCCGGTTTTAATACCTAAAGGCTATTTTTGTGTGGATCAATATGCGAACGATTGTGACGTCTGTAAATAACGCCCCTCTCTGTGCATCCACTAAAAACTAATGTAACTATTTATGTTTTGCAAAAATATATAAAATGGAGAGATAACCAGATCGAGTTTCTTGCCGGTGACAGGGTTGCTTTCCAAACCGGTTTTAGCTTTAGCGTTCATAAGAACCTTCTCAGGGCCTAAATTGAATAAAGTATATTTTGATTTTGAATAACATATTTTAAGCAATAGCCTAAGTTTATATAGAAAATATGTTACAAGTAACTTAGTCGAGTGTGTAGAGGTATATGCATTACTTTCATGCAATTATTCTGTCTGACTAATTTGTTCCCCGTTGATTTGCATAACAAAAATGGTACAAAACACGTAGTCCGGTGAAGCTTTTGAGACCTTGTTAAGGTTAATAGCATAGTCAGTTCGATAAAATAAAAATACAAAACAAAATGACACACGAAACGAGTGGGATGTAGTTATTGGTTAATTTTTCTGAGTATTGCGCCGCTATGTTACAATTTAAGACGAGTTATTTCAATTGTTTTTGATTTAAAAATGTAACATTTCCCTGTATTCCAGAACTTCATATTAACTCCTTCATCCATACATTATTTAGAGTCGCATTTTATACGAAGAAATCTTTAAAGTATAAAATGAACCTATATATAATATAGTAAATGAATTATTTAGTAGATCTTACTTATCTTTATTAATAATAAATAATTGGAAATGTTAACCCAACAATGTGAGTAAAATATGATAGGAAAACGTCGCAGTCTAGACGTATTGATTTTTACTTTCACAGTTAAAGAGAAGTATAATACTCACTATTTGAAGTAGTGTTCGGTTTACCGGGGTACATATTGCTATATATCTAAATTTTATTAACACCAAACCAGTTGTGTATTAAACTGTTAAAAAGAAGATGATTTCTGAAACTGCACGCCACTAACACGTATTACAGCTTCGACGCGTTTCGAGACACTGACAAAGTGAAAAATACTTATTATTATAGTCCGAGTCATTTAAGTTCGGTCTTGCGCATAGTACAGTTAAGAGGTTAATACATACATTTACGTTTATTAATCTTTAACTTCTCTCGATATTATACGTATAGTATATCAGGTCTTAATGAATTATGATTCAAGTAGATATTTGCCTGTTATATTAAGTAATAAAAATGTATCAGTATAACGACCATGTTGCTACTTTCAGAAGAAAGTTTGATTCCGATTGTGTCGTCTTATAAACAGACATATAGAATATTTGCAAAGAATTAGAGATAAAAACGAACAATCAATAAAAATTAAATAATTACTGGGGTAATTAAATAACAGTAAACACTAGAAAAGGACGAACTGAGTGATAAAGTAAAATATTAACCGTTCGCCACATCATGTATTTGTCAATTATAATTAAATCCAAATAACATTTTATCACCTGGTTTGTGAGCTTTGGGTGATCGCTTACTTCAATTGAATGGTTCACTTTATGCAGTATTTATTTTTATCTGTGGGATATATCTAGTAGCATATATTGTGCAGATATTATGCGTGTTACAATACCGTTATTGTGGATAAAATACTTTCATAATAAATAAATAATTTGTTATAAAAATATAATAAACAACGCCTTTCATAGAAACATCATTTTTCGAAATGGGTGGGTCTTCTAATAGTGACAAACATACAAGAAAAAAACAACGAAAATAGCAATAACAAGTACTTAACAACAACAAAACTAAATTAACTTCTGAATGCGACTGTACTGCAACTAGTAATAACAGGACACTTGTGTCAACGTGGGTGAAATAGGGGGCGAAGTACGCGGGCAGGCGATCTTGCTCCCTTTTTACCTCACTACGTCCCTCTGATACCTAAATTTGTGTTCTGCCGTCTGCGCATCTACTTCAGAGCGGTTAAAAAGTTTGACGCGGATTATACTTATTATTGTTTATTTATATTATATTTATTATTTATATTATACTTGTAGGAGCTTCGGGCTCACTAGTATAAGAGTCTAGACTGACACGGACAGCGTAATAATAATACTCGGAGTGCGTAAAATAGACTGTTTATTTATATGACCATATAAGGTATTTATAGAGACGCGATCATTAATTTGTTTGAACGACATTCTATTTACAATATTGTATACAAAAGTTTCAGCCAGTCTGCCAAAGAGGATGACATACTCGGTAGCTACATGATACTCCCTCAAGCGAAGCGTACCGGCATCTTGATGCTTCGACCGGAACGTGTCTTCTCCACGGTTATTGGCTCGGAAGAATTTGATGTAGCGTTGCTTAGAGTAGTGCTCGGTTGATCCACTTCGTTGAAACCGTAGGCAGGTTTTAAACGATCGATGGAGGATGGAGTTGCTTCTCTTGAAGGTAATTATAGGGTGAAAACTTCGTCGGTTCTGTGAAGTACTTTGTAGGGAAGGTTTGTTGAGAGCGACAACACGTAGGAAAACTTATTTTGTTGACTGGAGATCTAAATGAACGAAAAACTGTCGATTTTGTTAATGGTGCATAGTCTAAATAAGTCTGTAGTCTCCGCAAATGCGAAATTCTCCGTTCTTCTTCTTTACGACATGAAGTGGGCTTGACCAGGGTCTCTTGCCGGGTCTGTACAAGCCTTGACATATCATTTGTTCCGTTTTGACAATTTCATAACGATGCGGTGGGATTGTCGTGCACGGCAGAGTATCGTTTGACCAGTCGTTTCGATAAAGTGTTCGACGTTTTGATTAGAAAGTAATTCATCGAAGTAAATATTGGCGTACCTGCGAATTCAACTAGTATGTCGCGATCTGACAATCCAGGGTTGATACTGCGTGTGGTTTCACCACAATTTACTTTGGTCACCGAAGAAGGAAACAACAACAACAAACACAATTTCGTAACGTTTATATAGGTAGTTACGATTTTTGAATGTTTAATAATTTGTCTGTTAGCGACTAATTGTTTTGTGTTTTTTTTTATTATTATTAAGGATTCCTTTTCCTTACTTAAAATTGAGATATATTAATTGAAGGATATTTGACTTTTTGTATGCGAACATTCATATTAAAAACATGGGCATAATATACTAAACTCCTTCCTTCCTCAATTCTTTCTGGTAAATAAAACAAAGCGGTGATAAACGAGATTTTTTAAAGTTTTAAAGTATAGTTATGATAAATACTCTGCACTGTCTTTAGAAAAAGAAATAATAATATCGATTACCTGTTATACTTCGCATTTCATTTAGGTTAGGGTTCTCTTGTATTTTGCTTTATTAACTTACTAGTTGCCCCGTGCAACTTCGTCTGCACCAAATCGGTTATCACCGTTTTCATTTATATTTTTAAACGCGAAAATTTTTAATAAACCTAAAACCCGATTGTAACCACACCTACGGTTTCCAATTGTGAATCCAAAATATCAAGGGACTCGCTCAAACATATACCCAGATGGTATGTGAGAAATATTTTAAAATAAACCTAGAACCCGTTCGTAACATCATCTACCAGGTTCAATTAAGATAAAAGCTAACCTACATATATTGGCGGTAATGTAAAAAAGATTGAGGGTTCTATGGACCTCTGGTTGGAACGAAGACCCTTTCCCTTTTTTGTAGACGTTTACTATACAGTCTGTATAGTTTACATTATAAAATATTAAGTTGATAGAGTCAAATTGTAATTAAACGATGAAATATATGTATTAATATATCAATAGGTAATCCTTGAGTTGGTTTGCTATGTAAATGAAATTTTTATGTATGTATATACTACATACACTCAATCTTTTTCTCTGTCACGACACCTAACCTACTGCACTTGCCCAATACGTAGAAATAAAATTGTAAAAAAGTGTAAGCGGTTTCATAATTCTATGTTAAATATTATAGTGGACGCTAGTTTGCACTTCCGCTTGGAATTTATTGAACACTACTACGTCTAATTACAACAAAAAGCGAATAAATTAATCAATATACTTAGTCTGGCCATAAATAATGTTACAATTAAAAATAAACAAAATATTACATTTGAATTTGGAATCTGTCATTTTTATATGATTATTTATTGGGTTTTCTCATTTTGGCGCCAATACATTGTACAATATTTTGCGATATTAAAATGGAGTGGGGTGATAAAAAGAACCGAATCGCTTTGATTGCATTACACAAGGTAGTTATGGAACCAAATGCAATATAAAAACTCTCCATACGCTTGGTATTAGTAAAATGTTTGTGTGCCGGGCTATTAAAAGGTACAATGAGACCTCTTCTGTTTGTGACAGAAAAAGATCTGGCCGTCCACGTAGTGTTCGTACGAAAAAGATGGTCAAAGCAGTAAGGGAAATAATTCGAAGAAATCCTGTCTGAAAGCAAAAGATTTTATCTCGGGACATGAACATAGCACCTAGAACCATGTCGCGTATTTTAAAAGATGACTTAGGATTTGCAGCCTATAAAAGACGTACTGGTCATTTCTTAACTGATAATTAAAAAAAGAATAGGGTGGTAAAATCGAAACAACTACTGAAGCGGTACGCAAAGGGAGGTCACAGAAAAATTTTGTTTACGGATGAGAAATCTTTTACAGTTGAGCAACATTTTAACAAACAAAATAACCGTATTTATGCTCAAATCTCTAAGGAAGGTTCCCAATTAGTCGACAGAGTGCAACGTGGGCACTATCCGACTTCAGTGATGGTTTGGTGGGGTAATAGCTATGAAGGAGTGACTGAGCATACTTTTTCTATAATTTTGCAAGTTAATGCCGTTTTTACATGAATTGTACATTTCAGCATGCAATAAATCGCCCATAATGTAGGTTTTTTAGTTTTAGTAATCTTATTAAAATACGCCAAAAATACAAAAATCCAAAATCTCTGAAACATCAGAGAAAATGTTCATCACTTTTTTCTCGTTTTTTCAAGTCGTAAAATTTTCACATACTTTCGTGTATTTTTCTTTTGACTTTGCTGAAAGCATGTTCTCCATTGGCAGATTGGCTTTCTGATCTTAAATCTGGTGGAGTACAATCAATCTCCATCTACATTTATATTCATTAGGTATATAAATAACAAATCAAGACGAATTTTCAGCTTTGTCACCAATTTTCTATTTATCACTTGTGCCGAAAGCAAGCGGATTTATGGCTATACAGCCACGTGAACGGAATTTGTACTAAGCAAAGAGTCTTACTTTGGTATGCCAAGAATGATAAAAGAGATCAAAGAGTATTTAATAACTGCAGCACGCCGTTTCATACAACATCGCTGGAGCGTCGTAATATTCCAAATTCAAAAAACGCTTCTGTAATTTATTTGCAATTCTTTGTCCGTAAATTCGATAGTTCGCGTGTTCTTTTTTCGAAAATAATACGCAAATAATAATACGTTTACAGTAACATTGGTATCTGCACTAGTTACAAGCCGTATCGTAGATATCAATTAATTAATCAAATTAATAATAGGAATATAATTTTATTATATGTATACCATACCTACTTTGTATAATTTTACTTTGTTATAGTGTTGTCAGTTTACATAATAACTGTACGCATTATCTAATCTCTTTTTTACACAATTCCTCAAGGACTTGTGTTAGTCATAAACAGAGATTTGCCGCCATTTCTAATTAGCTATTCAATATAATATATTGTTTTATACGAAACTAGATTTTTTGTTATTCCATTAACTATAATCATAGAGTAACAAACCTGCGAGTTGTAAGTGTAAGCGGATTCATAATTCTATGATTATAAAGTTAAACTTGTTTTAAGTTTCGAAAATAATTAACTTCGTTCTCCATTGCTGCTTTATTTTTAGACGAATTCGCGCTGTCGTGGCCGAAGCAAGCTGTAGACATAATAATATTATACAATTATTTATTTCTCATTAATAATTTACACAGCTAAAAAAACACATCTATTAGTTTCAGACTCGATGCTACATTTTCTTATAAGGTACACGTTTCTTTTATTGTGGTCCTTTCAGTTTTATTTATACACAAAAAGCTTGTAATATACATAAAAACAATGTACAACATAATTGTACATGTAACAATGCCTACAGAAAACTCGCCAATGACATTAAGAAATAAAATCCAATGAGATATAGGATGGAAATAAAGGATTAAATACAAGGATGACAACAACTCGTAAGAAATTACACTACATGACTCAATTTTAAACCTACGCTTGACGATTATCCAACCTAATTTGTAACTGTCGTTTTCCGTACAATAATGTACAATATTGGAGAATTGTTATGACCTTAATTACGGTTTGTTTTTATTAGATTATTAAAGTAACTCTTAGTAACAGTTGTCGCAATTAGAATAATCCAAATATTTTCATGCGAGTCAGGGCTATGCTACAATACATTTGTAAATAACGTTCTTGTAACAACGTTATGGAATTATGTTTCCAGGTATTTACTCTAAAGAAATCGATGGGATGGAAGATGGGACCGCACGTACTGGTTCTGGATGCTCTTTCTTTCGTTTTTTTTTTGTTGGTATTTGTCATTTACATTATTGTTTCGCTTTATTGTTACTTGGTTGATATTTTTTATTATTAGAATACCCATCCAGTTCGAAAAATGATTTTTCTAGAAGATATACCCTAAAGATAGAAATAAACACTGTATAAGGCGGATCATTCAATTAAAGTACGCGAACACCCAAAACTCACCAGCCTGGTGATTAAATGTTACCCGGAGTTAATACAATTTACATACAACTACAATTTAAATACAACTGTATTTAAAAATGTAATATATTATACGTATAACATCGAGATCATTTAATGATTAATATGTACCAATATTAAATTCCCATAATAATATTTTTACTTAGTTTCTTATTAACCTCATGACTGTACTATGAGCAAGACTGAACTTAAGGCTATATTTAGAGCGGCATCGTCACATCAGCTATCTGCCATGCTTCGAACTCCCTTTGGTATAAATCTGTTATTTTGAGCTTACAAATATACAATTTTATTTACTTGTATAGATGACGTCTATGAAGCAAAATAGAAAGGTTTTACAGTCGAATACTTTATTTTTCATTACTAATAACCATAATTTTCATATCCTTTGGTAGCTCGTAATTTTGTATGCAGTTATTTTTCAAGCGCGAACAATACAGGGCGTAAGAACTTATCATGCGTGACTACTGTCGATTGTTAAATGATAACTCTTGCATGAAAAAGGCGATTTAACACTAGGTCATCTACTACAAAAAGATTAAATCTACTTAGATGATGTGTCTTCTTCGACATCATTTTATAACTAACTGTTACCCGCGACTCCGTCCACGTGGAATTTATCAAAAATCAGATCGTGCAAACTGTAAAGCACAAACGATTACAATATGTAAGTTATGTTTTAACTTTGCCTTTTGGGATCATGATATATAATTTGTATACATTATATGTCTTAGTATTATCTTATATTACCCTTTATAGGTGAAATAATTCCCGTTTATTGCGAAACAATTCCGTTGTCTTATTAATTAACCTGGGCTGAAATGACTGGTATCAAGACCCCTAAATAGGAGAAAAAAAATTGTTTCTGCTTTCATATTTATAGAAAAATATCCTGTATTCACTTAGATATTCTGCAGGAATATATTAAAGTAATGCAAGGGAGATCTACAAATAATCATTTGAGGTCTAATACAATTTATGTAGTTTATTATGTTGCACCGTATTGTAATAGTAAAAGTTATAAAATTTCGGAATTGTTCTTAGGCAAATACTCGTAGATATAGTTTAGTGACAAAAGCAGGACAAAAACGTTATTTTCGAAGATATTTATAAGAATATACAATGTAAGCGCTTTGTAACGAATGTAGCGACACACAACCAACAGAAAACGTGATATGTATGTACCTACTACAATAATTCACACGAGAAAGCAGAAGCGGAACTGTAAAAATCAGAGATTAGGCAAATACAGAACGCGACTAATAAAACCATATGGACAGGTGGCAACTATATGCTACCTGGGTATAATTATATTCTAACCGTGCACAGAATTTAGCGAACTCATTTATATTCTATTGTATTTTGTTATTGTATGACTTTAGTTATTGTTTTATTGTAATTTCCTAGACTTACTTTTATTTTATAACTATAAGATTATACTTATTTGTACTGTCGGTTACTTGCATCTTATTTGTTTGCACGTGCTCTATTTTTATCTCATTTAAATATGCCTTCTTGATGAATAAACGGGGGAAGATCGCCCACGCCTCCCAGCGTGCGAGGTTACGGGCGCAGTGATTCGCGTAGGTGAGAATCTTTTCTCTCATTCGTGTATCGCGTTGCGCATGGAACCTGCGCGGCGGTGTGCCTCACTAACGCCGCCACCGTAGTTCGACCGCATGTTGGACTACGGAACCCCAAAAGTCCCTTCTTAGGGCCAAACAGAAGATGACTTTACGACGACTACGTTCTATCTACCGGATTCTGCCGAAACCACATTGACGACCTCTGCATTGATGTCACCGGACACCGCACTACGGAACCCTCGTGCCACTTACCGCCGCCAAAACCACGAGTGCAGCCGATTTCTGTACCACCCTCTCCGAATACTTTGTATGAAGGAGATCTACTTACCCTAGCTTGGTTGGTAGGAACCGATGCCTTCTCGGAGAAAATGCTCAAATTGATGGCGCTTTTCCTGCGAGAATACGAGGCCGGAGCTAACAACTTAAAACTATCTACTGAGGACTCACGAGCTCTGCAACTTGCGGCAAACCGTGTTTTCGAGCTCTGATATCCCGAAAGGATTATCGACTACAGCCCTCTCAGTAGAGCTCCGAGAAGGTCACCCGAATCCTCAAACGGCGAGGAAGATAGACGGGTGAGACATCTCATTCAAATAAGAACTCCCACTCCCACAGGATTCACGATAGATGCCACGACTTCATGAGACCCACAGATATTATCACAAAGAGAGAAGTGGACTGGTCTCCCGTCTCGGTCACTGAAGCGACCCAGGCGTCCGCTACGAAAATCACACAACGACTGCCGCTGCCGCGTGCTTCTACCATGGCTTTTTTTTAATATTTTTGTTGGTAAACGAACAGACCGGTCACCTAATGTTAAGTGATCACCACCGTCGATAGACACTTGCAACATCAGGGGAGTCGCAAGCGTGTTGCCAGCCTGTGTTTGGGGGAGGGGGAGATGGAAGGGGGGAGGGGAAGTTGCCCTCCGGCGCTCTCACTGACCGAACAAAACGCAACAATGCACAAGCAATGTTACTTCACGTTGGTTTTACAGGGTGGTACTACCCCGGACGAGTCGACACATTCATGCTGAAACCAGTAATAGCTTCAACGTGGCTCTACCACCTACCATAATAAGAGAATGGCTATATACATATAAAACTCTAATTACAACTAAACAATTAACCACTGAATGTGGACAAACCCAATGACCGACTCGTATTAACGAGTCGCACAGATAACCACTGCAGAGTGCTAATCACTGGCTAATTCCCTCGCCCGCCCACAATATGGGATGAGACGACCACAGAGAGGAGTAAACGGGGGATTCGTAAGCCAGCTGCCAAAGCGTTTACAGGTCTATGCAAATTGGAGATCGTTCAATTATTTCCTCTGTATCTTCTGATAGTCACGCTGTCGCCTACAGCTAAAGTAGTGATGCCTTTCTTTCTCGAACTGACTACGTTATTGACCTAGCAAGGTCTTAACAGCTTCACCGGACTACAGTAGTGACACGATAGCGCTCCCGCTTCCTACAGGAATTTCAAAGGACCGAGTATTTTGTTTTTTTTTTCCTCGAACTGACTACGCTATTGACCCTTCAAGGTCTTCACAGCTTCACCGGACTACCCGAGTATTTTGTTATTCGTTATACAGAGGTTTTATTAAACGGAGATAAGATAATAAATAAATGGTGTTCTGGTAAAACAACCAAATTGAACTAATTTCTTCGTTATAGACAGTTTTTCGTTACGGACGCCGTTATAAAGAGTATACATTGTAATAGGAAATTTCGTATATATGCAGTTTAGTTTTTTTTAATTCTACGCAAACGTAATTTGATCTATGCACAATTACTTCAATGATCGTGGTTCTTTAAGATAAAGTGTGTAAGTGAAGACACGAAACCATAATCAAAACAAAAGTATATAGTATATCTAAATAAGTTTTAAAATAATTAGTGAATTAAAAATTTGCTCATCCCAGTTTAAAATTAATTATTATTTGACTGACCCCGTAAGTGGTATATTATTTCTATTTGTCTAGTTACACAGCCAGCTCTATCACTCTCAGCTCAATGATGTCGATGCCAGACAACAATATAACACACTGAACGCAAATATCGATCAACTTTATAATTGCCCTAATTATACGAATGGAAAATACTGTCCACCTTTGTTGAATATACCAAAGATAACTAAACCTTTTCCAATTTATTTTTAATAAAGAAGAAAATACTTTTATTTTATAACCACAAAGATTAAATATATCAACTAGTGATTCAGACAAGATGAAAATACCAAATGACTCACAGTCATACATAATGTCGACCTTGTTCCTTACTTGGAGGGTATAGACTGTACGTGGCGTTTATATTATATGAGTTGGTTTTGTTTACTGAGAAAATATTTACCGTTTAATGTTGTTAAAATTAGCGTCAGTTTTGTGATAACTGTTAATGTACTCTGTACATACATCGATTCGAATTGATTCGAAAACGTATAATTCATAATTGTCGTAATTGCTTTCGTATTAATACAAAACCTACATTTAGCGCAATCTCAGATTTACCGATGTGTCGTTTAGAAGAATGCAAGCCATTCACGCATACCGGCGTCGATTATGCAGGCCTACTCTATTATACATAACTTTAACAAGAAAACGGGGAATTCGCAGTCAAAAAGCATGCTTAGGCATTTTTATATGCTTAGTAATAAAGGCGATCCACATTGAACTATTTGCTGATTAGAGTTCTGCTTCATTTTTGGACGCCTTTAAATGGTTTTTATCTAGACGCGACCTTTGTAAATTTGTCTATAGTAACAAAGGTAAAAATGTTGTTTGTGCAAAAGCCTATATAAATGAACTTCAACAAATTTTAGAGTCTGACAATTTTTTGTGACGAGCTTGCTAAGCACCGCATAATATGGCGTATGAATCCTCCTACTGTCAGTCATTTTGGTGGCATTTGGGAATCAAATATAAAATGTATAAAATCTTTACTGTTCCGTGTAAGTAAACAAATATTAACTTACGAAGTGATGCTCACAGACCTCACTCAGATTGAAGCTGTGTTAAATAGTTGTCCTATGTATTGTTTGAGCTCTGATCCGTCAGAGTTAACCTCATTAACCCCCCGCTCATTTTCTTTCTATCGCACCGCTAGCATTCTTACCTGCACCTGATCTTACTGAGGGGCAAGCCAAGCTCACTACCCGTTTTTCTTTAATGGAATCGCTTGTGCCATGGTTTTGGAAGCATTTAAAAAAATAATACCTTCATAAATTGCAAACTCGTGACAAATGGAACACTCCTAGTAGACCTTTACAGGTAGGGACTATAGTTCTTATGAACGTGGAAACCGCACCGCCACTTCAATGCCCATTAGGTATTATAGGCATGGTGTCATACGTGTTGCCCAAGTAAAAACTAAAACAGGCATCTATGACCGTCCAGTGGTACGACTCCGTCCGTTGCCAACGCAATAGGGTAACCGGTATGAAGTAAATAATTGTATATATTTTATTTTTATTTTTCTATCGTAAAACTTACTTTTAATGTTACGCACGTAATTTAAATTTTGCATACACGATTACACATACAAGTGGAAGGGTTCTATTTTTTTCCCTTATCAAACTGAAATAGTTTAGAAAATTATCTGATACGAAATATAAGTTGTTGAGATATGTATGCTTGGTACACATATATGTTTCAACAACTCACATATGTATGAATAGTTAGCTCAGATAGATCGCGAATTGCATGTATTAGGCGAGAATTTTTAGTAAAAGTTTTAAGTTGATTCCCATACCTTGAAAACAGTTTTATTCAATTTACTTTAACATAAGTGCAATCTAAAAAGTACATTTGTGTATTTCTATTACTTTTCACTAGATAAATCGAATTGAGTTAATATTTTTGTAAAATTACGACTTTCATATTTATAATGGCCTTCGCCCTACCTATAGGTACTAGAGACAAACCACTGTGCGATGTGGTAACTGTTCGGAAAGATCGATCATATTTTGTATTTGATCATTTAGACCTGTTAAAAAAAAGTGTTACCAAGTTAGAACTGTTTCTCTATTTTTCAAACTTCATTTTTTTTATGGCAATATTACGTGGCCCGCGTGCTCCCACAAAAACCCTGGGTATATCTAATTTCAAGAGTAATGTAATCCAAACTGAGATGGTTTAATAAAACAATATTTCATAATTACTATAATATTTAATGCAATGAATAGTTACGATAGCACCTTCGATCAGTTATTGTTGATCGAAGGATAGCACACATTAATTTATTTCATACAATTTATAACAATTATTAGAGAACACGTGCAGAGTTAGATTGCCGTCGCTTTCACACTCGGTGCGTACGTGGTAAGAGTGTACGAGAGAGAAAAATTTAAAGCAGGTAAGCCTGGCGCATCATCAAATCAAAGTAGCAGTCGTTATCTATAGATACGCTGATTCCACTGTAGTAGTTCATAAATTCTTCAAGAGTTACCTGTAAAATTCGATTTATTAATTACAGTGTATTTTGTATACGGTACAGAATTAATAATAAGACTGCCTTGGTAAATCAACAATTAGATTATATTATACGCAGTGAATCTTCTTAAGTGTAATTTTAAAGAATCACTGCATATAGATCCTGTATGCTTTTCAATCAAAAGTTTTGTCAATCAAAAAAGGGACCTATAACTCGATTCACGACAACTTATTATACCACAGTATAACAAGAGTATTGTAAGGTAAGGGGTGTCGAATAGCATCTTAGGATTTGAGACTCCCAAGCCAATCTCACCTGCACGTGGTGCGCCTTGCTGAATAACGAACGAGGCAATGGCGAAAGCGGTAGGGTTTTATAGCCTGACTAGATCGCAACCACCATGTATACGGCAAAAAAGCCCGTCATAGTGATTCGCTTCTGCGGGTCGCGTTTCGGGATCAGCCTGTGCATATCCAGCTTCTCGCAGGCCGGCATGACAGCGGCAACCGGCGATGGATAGTGTTAGGTGGTCGTTATTGTTTTTGGATTGTACTGTGCTTACCATCAGGCATAGTACAGTCACTTTGCCGTGCTACAATAAAAAAAAAAGCTATAATCTGTTACATGTGGATACAAAAGTAGATAAAAGTTTGATTACGCTTTTTGAAGTGAATCTTCTAATGCGATTTCCAACAAGGTTGCGTTAAACGTTTAATGCTAAGGGGGAATAGAAAAAGACAGAGCGAGAGTGAATGCGTGGCACTCGAACGCATGCGCGTAGTATACCTGTTACAGGCCAGCGCGAGCGTTAGCAACGAGTAGCGTCCAATATTCCTTGATGGAGATTTTGCAAGAAATATTGAAAAAATAGAATTCAAACATTTCGTATCTTACTTCAGTTATCATAATCCCATTGGAAATGTTATAGATTTGGATATTTCTCCACTCGAAAATGACAATTAAAAGACGCGACCAATTGTGAATTGTAAGCAATGTTAATAAAGTTCGTCTTAAAGTACCAATATGATTTCACTAAAAATCAATTTCTACCACTTCCTATTTTCATTTCCACTTTACGAAGTTTCACTTCTTCCGCGCAGACTTCACACACTATTTATTTTATTATTGGCAACCAATCTTCTTGTACATTATTACTGCCATTGGCGTGTTTCTTATATTACAAGTTTCTTGCGATCATATCAATGACCTAACAAGATGGTTACCGTCTTGTTACAACTTTCCCAGGGATTTTTATGGCAAATCAGCATCCATATTCTGTGGTATTATTTCCCATTCACTTCACTTATGCACAATAACCAAACTATATTACGTAAAACATCACCAATATTACAAAACATAAAGCCAAATAACACAAGATTATAACACAAGATTATGAATATAATATAAAATCCACTACATGACATTCCAAGATCCTGCCAAAAACTCAATAGCAAGACAGGTCCTATAAATATTGACAGATTTAGACAGTACGACGTTCAGTTCTTCATTAGCATATCCGTGCAAAGCCGGGGTGTGCAGCTAGTCTTTATATACATATATAAATCTTTTATCCGTGTGTATGTGACTGAACTCCTCCTAAACGGCTGGACAGATTTTGATGAAATTTTATGCATGTGTTCAGGTGGATTCAAGAGTGTTTTAGATTCACAATTAAATCCGGTAGATGGCGCTGCGATTGACTTTTAGGGATTTTTTTATTATCAATACATCATCACAACATCCGCGGGGCTCGTTGGAGAAATATAAAAATTAATTAACCTTGCCATCAACGACCCCTTGAGTCTCGAAATTGGCTAAGAACTTGTTCATAATAATATCGGCTGATTCTTCACCACTCTTGTATCTGAAATATATAATATTGTGAATATAAAATAAACGGATAAAACTGGAAGTATTAAAAAAAATATTGATCATTGCTGAAGTATGAATTTGGAAATTACTGTATTGTAAATATTTTAAGATTGGAAATTAGTTATCTGTACCAAAAATTAACGTTAAGGTCTTCACTATTGTGTCTTAGGCGTAAGTATAAACGTTTCTTTTGCCAATTACATTTTAACTCGTCAGACGAAAATACACTATCGCACGCACTCTTATTCAGAAGTAACTCACCTTGGTTGTGTAGCAACAGAATAAACTCCCCTTATATCGTCAATAGTAATGACGCCATCACCAGTTTTGTCCAACTTCTTAAAGGCTTGCTCCACAATGTTACGCCGGGATTCTGACATTGGTGGCTGTTGCATAAAATGTCAAACTTAATATATAAATGTTTACATATTCATAGTCGTCCTTTATCAAGATAAAACTAAAAAAAAATCTTTATTAAATTTAGGCCCTGAGAAGGCACTTATGAACGTCAAAACTACCACCGGTTCCGAAAACAACCCAATCACCGAGAAGAACCGGCAAGAAACTCGATCTGGTTTATCTTTTCATTATACATAAGATAGCACAACATTTTTTTAAAAATATATCATAGGGAAACGAACAAGTGGGTCACCTGATGTTAAGTAATCACCACCGTCCATAGACACTTGCAACACCAGAGGAGTCGCAAGTGCGTTGCCAGAAATTTTCTACTTATTTTACTCATTTGTATTTTCTTCTGTTTATGTTTGTATATTTTGCTTTCTTCTAATTTACTCATGTTCTTAACTTTGAAATTTTTCTTATTTATTGTATTATTACTAGTTGTTGTCTATTTGTATGGCTTCCGGCTGACTATTATTCAAATAGTAGTCCCAAGCATATACTTCTTTGACTTTTTCACTAGTATTTTATATTCGGGTTTTATTTAGTATACTGTTCAAACTCTTACTTCAAGACCACCATTTATTTATGATTTTTATTTTTACACATTTATCGTTATTATATTGATTCATATTTATTTACAGTTATTTGATATATTTCATTCTATTTAATTTTTGACTTAATTTAAAACAAGATTTTGGATTTTTTATTAATTTTTATATTTGATTCTTCTACTACATTTTAATAGCAATTCTGTTTCATTTAACTTTCTAATTACAGTTTATTTTAATTTTACTTTAATAATTCTCTCTATGTCTTACACCTTTTTATGGCTGATGTTGTTATGTAGTCTGCCCTTGTCTCTTCGCTTTTTAATAATAGCCTTTATATATTAAGGCCCGCTTGACATAACACTTGAACTTACTATCTGGCAAATCGGTTGTGTGTACCCTATATTATTTATATGGGAAAATTTAAAGTTCGTTGGAGTATCTCTTAAAATTGAATTTAGGAGCTGTGCTTTGGACATTATTTTTGTTTGTATATACTATGAGTATACTATGCTTATATATACTATGCTTTAGGGTGAGAGCGAGAAAAAAAAATCGCCCTTTTTGGCACACCTAATGTATATATAACTCTTGTGTACATATGTTTGTCACTGAACTGCTTCAATACAGCAAAACTGATTTTGTTGAAATCTTTTCACTGAGCTTCTAGATTTAGATTCACAACTGAAACCGGTAAATGGCGCCGTGATCTGATTCCAGAGTTTCTTTATGTTCAGAGGAGGACCATGTTCACCATACCTATTAGTTTATTAAATTTCCAGCACTATACTGCTTACTCACAAAAGTGTACGTAAAGGTTTATTTAGAATAAAAAAATGACTAAAACTTACACGGATACGGATGATGAACTCATCGAGGCTGATAGACCCACTCTTATCGGTGTCGAAACTCTCGAATAACTCTTGAGCTTCCTGAAAATAATGACATTGCCATAATCAATGCGTACCCCCTTTTAAATCGAATGTAAGAAGATTCTTTATTAATACCATATGACTACCTCACGGGTAACGTCAAGTACAAAGAAATGTGTGTGTGTGTACTTATGTACACGTATTAGAAGTTATACTGCTTTGGCGTAAAGAGATAAAAATCTTTTCAAAAGTTTTATCTTTCGCCTTATTCTACGTTTGTAGAAAAAACGACACTAACAATAGAAAAAAGGTATTTAATGCAAAGCAATACAAACAACAAATACAAAGAAACAAAATGTTGACTATAGCTAACTTCAGGGTGTCGGTTTTTCGTGACGGTGTCCGCGCGCATCGTAAAAATTTACTCTCATCATTTTTCCCTAATGCGCTAAAAGAAGTATAACTTCAAAAATTCATCTACAGTCATTCCGTCAGATTCCAAACTACATATGTTGATTTAATTCAGTCTAATACAAGTGTCTTACTACACGGCAATAATGCCATACCCTTGTTTATAATCTTTCGTTAAATACCACACACATGTGGCCAAATTTGTATTTATCTCCGGTGTTAGATGTAACCAAAACTCAAAAGGCAAAATGCTACAGCATTACGACATTAGCTTTATTAAGATATTACAAGTTGATTTTAGTAGTGATGTGTGTTCATACAAACAGACAATCTTAGAAATTCCAGTCTATCTGTTTGTATGAACACACATCACTACTAAAATCAACTTGTAATATCTTAATAAAGCTAATGTCGTAATGCTGTAGCATTTTGCCTAATGTATTAAGCCCATTTACTTATCTACTTTTCTCTCATACTTAAGTCGCGTCTTCATTCAAAGTACAATAACTTTTGATAGAATGAAACGATTTTAATGAAACAAAGACGAAATGTTACCCGCAGACATGCTTTATGATTGGTTAAATGTATTTTATTACGTATTCCTAGGCACCTGCAACTGTGATGTCACAGTTCGTGAGCAGGGGGGGGGGGTTTCATATGACTACCTCACGGGTAACGTCAAGTACAAAGAAATGTGTGTGTGTGTACTTATGTACACGTATTAGAAGTTATACTGCTTTGGCGTAAAGAGATAAAAATCTTTTCAAAAGTTTTATCTTTCGCCTTATTCTACGTTTGTAGAAAAAACGACACTAACAATAGAAAAAAGGTATTTAATGCAAAGCAATACAAACAACAAATACAAAGAAACAAAATGTTGACTATAGCTAACTTCAGGGTGTCGGTTTTTCGTGACGGTGTCCGCGCGCATCGTAAAAATTTACTCTCATCATTTTTCCCTAATGCGCTAAAAGAAGTATAACTTCAAAAATTCATCTACAGTCATTCCGTCAGATTCCAAACTACATATGTTGATTTAATTCAGTCTAATACAAGTGTCTTACTACACGGCAATAATGCCATACCCTTGTTTATAATCTTTCGTTAAATACCACACACATGTGGCCAAATTTGTATTTATCTCCGGTGTTAGATCTTAACAAAACTCAAAAGGCAAAATTTTACTGCATTACGAAATTAACATTATTAAGATATTCCAGTATCTACCATTAAAACATCGCTTAGGTTTCTACTAATCATTACCAGTTATAACACAGTTATCTTTATCTTTCATCGCCAAACAAATGGCAAATAATTATTTAATTCCAGTGTTGAGCCCGCGACTTCGGCGGCGTGAAAATTTATGTAAAAAAAAACGGAGATTCATAATATCCATCTAATAAAGTCATCTGAATGTATTAAGCCCATTTACTTATCTACTTTTCTCTCATACTTAAGTCGCGTCTTCATTCAAAGTACAATAACTTTTGATAGAATGAAACGATTTTAATGAAACAAAGACGAAATGTTACCCGCAGACATGCTTTATGATTGGTTAAATGTATTTTATTACGTATTCCTAGGCACCTGCAACTGTGATGTCACAGTTCGTGAGCAGGGGGGGGGGGTTTCTCCCCTTTGAGGAGCCTACCATCTTTGACCCGGCAGACCGCAGTCTTGAAGAGCCTATACCTGTCGGGGGAGCAGGGACCTGCCGACTGGCACTGCGTCTGCTATATAAAAGGTATATGAAGACACCATGGGGTTTTAGTCCGTGAGAATCGGACATAATCCATCCTCAGCTGCCCGACAGTATGGGTATCTGTTAGGGATTTCCCCATATAAAACAAAAGGTACTTGCAACTATTTTTTTACAAAAATATAAAAAATACAGATATATATGTTTAGAATGTTCAGACATAAACAAGCACCTCATTTGAAATCTCAAGTCCGGTTTCCTTGAGTCCATTGATGAATTCTTCTTTGTTCAGTTGCTTGCTACCGTCGTCATCCATTCTACGGAAAACCCTGAAAAAAAAATTAGTAATATGAACTGTAAGTTTGAATATATATTTTTTTTAATAACTATAATATGTAAGGACTGTCAACAATATTACAATTATTATATAAAAATAGTTTGCTTTTGAGAATAATTATTTTTTAATTTATAGACACCACCTTAACATGCATTTATAGTAATACTCTTAGAACTACTAATAACTTAAGTTTGGCTAAGCAAACATAATTGATACATCTCTAGCTCGTACCGAACTTGTTCCTATTCTTCTTTCCACCTTTACTTTTGACAGTTGACACTTATCATGAAAACAGCGTCGATTAATTATAGATATCCAGTTGTTCAAGAATGCACCTAAAACTCTTGTAAATGTAATAATATCTATAATAAACAATAACATCGATTATGGAAGATAATTCAGTCACTCCGCTCTAAAATTAGATGATAACACGAACCTTCCAAGACCGAGAATACCAGAAGCTCCACGCGACAAACATAACAGACGCAGTTTTTCCAAAGGATCTGTCGCAGCAGCGAGAGCTCGTGTGCTCTTCTGTATTAACTCCTCCTCTTGTCTCGAAGAAGCCGATAGTTGTCTGTGCCATGCTACTGTAAATACAAATAACAAGGAATCATTGTATACCCATTCATTTTATTTAATTGTGTAAAGGTACTTCGTAATTTGACAAAAAAGTTTACGCCTCAAGAAGGATTTTTATAAAAGGAGCAATTACAAAACATGACGATATGTTTTATAAAAGTAGGTTAAAGGTTGTGTACTACATAAGAATTGTATACAAATAGATACTATAAATCTCATAATTTTGATTTTAGAGTTCAAAAAAACATCTTGGTAATGACAATTTATTTCTAAGATAATATATAATAAATATCAAGAATAATGATCTCTGTTAATATTGATATATCTGTGTCATATATCTTAATGTAAAATTTGTTGATACTAAAGATACCCCTAACGCTGTCTCATATGATAGCTTTACGAATGTACTAAGCCAAGTTGGACCTAATTCTTTTAAAAAAGGCCCACGCATACCCCGTGCGTAAGAAAGGCCCACGCCTAAGAAAGACCCACGCGTAAGAAAGCCCCGCGCGTAAGCCAGGCCCGCGCGTAAGAAAGGCCCCCGTGTAAGAAAGTCCTGTGCGTAAGAAAGCCCCGGAAATAAGAAAAGCCTGCGTGTAAGAAAGCTCTATACGTTAGAAAGGCCCGCGTGTAAGAAAGTCTTGAAAGGATGAAGCTTCATTTTTGCGGCCGCTTCTTACGAGGAGTATGAACGGAAGATGTGTCTCTTTCCAAGAGGAGGGTCTCTTCTTAACACCTGTAGGCAAGTTGAGTTTTTTGGCTGGCAGAAATCCGGCATAACCCTCTCGCTGTTCCTTGGCAGCGGGAAAGTATATAACGTAGAAATTTCTCCACTATAAAAAAAATCAAACCTAGCTCAAACCAATCAAATTCGTAATAAATATGATAATTTTAGTAAGCTTGTCGTTAAAGATCGGTCAAACGCGAGGATTTATGTAGTGTGATCTTTTTTTATGTTTTTTTTTTCAGACTCTGTTACTCATCATTATGGCCTATCTTTTTTTCAATGTTGTATTCTTATTAATAAACCTTTTTATTATGTTTCAAGGAGTATATTCTCACGTGTGTTTTTGTAAATGTACGTTTACATAAAAAACGCGTTTTCATTATTAAAACACGTTTTCTGTTCTCATTTCAATCATAATCAAATTGTGTGTTTTAACTGTACACGCCATTTAGTAAGAAATGAACATTATTTTTCAAAGCCAAAAATATAAATTAGCACGCAATCACGAAAACCAAGCGTTAGTCATATAAATAAAATAATTCTTGACCTACTTAGTTATACGTCAATTTCATGTTAAACCTTTTTTTTAAATTAAGATAACAAGCATTGTATTTCATAAAGTAACTACTTATAACATAGATATACGTACAATAGCTTAACAAAACATACCACTCCCGATGTTATAAAAATATATATATAATATATAAATAAAATTGTAGTGAAATCTGTTTGTGGTAATCTTCGAAATTGATGAACCGATTTTGACCAAATTTTTACTGCCATATAGAGGATTTTTCAGGATATTATCTGGGCTATCATTACACTTGCCCATAAGGGCTAAGCAGCATTTATAAAAGTGAACAAAGTAAGGTTATTTTAAATCGATAAAACGGTATGAGAAAATTCAATTTAAAGACCAAAATTATTCAAGCTAAACACCGAGTTCCCACAAATTTGAAATAAAGAAATTTCAAAGCAATTTCCTTCTGTCTCTTTAATACCCTATTTTATGAGTGCTAACAATTATCATTATACATGGAATGACGAAGGTGCATGTGTTGGTGATTCTGCTCCTTTCAAACTGATTGACCAGTTTTGATCATGTTTTGTGGCCAACTGCTTGGTTCATAGTTATAGTGGACCAGGTACTTGTGGCACTGTTATCGAGATCATGATTTTTTGTTTAAAATTTTCGACAATATTTTTTTTGTCATTTTTAAATGCAATTTTATTCAATTTATCGTTATTTATGACTTTTAAATAATAAACGTTTCAGTCAAAATCGACTGTTTAAAGGTCTCACTACCAAAAACTTTGATCCAAATCTTTATATATTGAAATCAATGTTTGTCCTCAATGCATACCGAAACTACTGATCACATTGTCATAATAATTTAGTAGGGTGTTCTGGGGACACACAAGAGGGTTT